>JAJIYU010006242.1:0-21042 GCA_030144865.1 Tinospora cordifolia | reverse complement strand
TCACAATATCTCTAATTTATTTTATTTTTCACGTGTTATCCCACAATTTGCACCCAAAAGAATTTTGAAATTAATTTATTTAATTATTTGACAAAATTCTGGGGTATTACATAATTAGAAAGGGAAAATATTAGTAAGTCCCTAAAATAGCATGATTTGTGCAAAAATCAATGTTTACACAAATTAGAAAGTGAAATTGAGTTGATAATTAGCAAAACTCGGATAATATAAGCTTTAGGAGTTGATTTTGATAATAGAAACTACATCTAATGGCCAAGATCAAATAATCTTCACGATCTGCAATCCAACGGCCCAGATCAAGACCGCACGTACGCACGAGAGCACCGAATCAGCCAGATCGAACGACCAGAAATTTGCATGCGTAACTCGAGGAATATCAAACGGCCAAAAAGATTTTCGTTGATCACGAAATCGGACCCCACACCGTGGTTGAGGAAGATCGAACGGTCTAGATCATAGGCGCAAAACGTTAATTGCGATATGTGTGTCTCGAGGACGATCAAAGGGCTTGGATTGGATTCGTTATCGGTCGATTGCGAATGACACTGCACTCGAGGTTGATCAACGGTCCAAGATTAAGTTCGCTCGATCCGACAGCCCAGATGTGTTTCGTTAATTGCGAACTAGATCCGCGTACTGTGCTCGAGGACAATCGGACGGATCATATTTGATGATCGCAAATGTGTGCTATGCTCAATGCTCATCCGACAATGAAGATCTTAGATGCCTTGATGATCATGCGACGTTTGAGGAAATCTATCGGTCCAGATCAGATCATCTGCATTTGACGCAATCGAGAACGATCCACGATCCACAGCTGACCCGAAAAATCTTAACTGTGATCTGATGCATGATACGAGAAAAATCAGACGGTTTAGATTTAATGCTCCGATTAATAACCGATTAAATTCCAAAAAATTCCGAAAAAATTCCAAAAAATTTCAAAAAATTGTGTTTCCAAATTCCAAACTCACTTGCTATTTTCTTATCCTTGGGAGGCACGAAAATTTGAATAATTGGCAAGTTTCCTACAAAGAAAACACCAAAAACTTACCATTCTCTACCCTTTTGAACTCTATATAAACTCCCCCATGCTCACAATTCCTCTCATCCCAAGAAATAAGAGTTGAATTGTCATCTTGTTCTCTAAGCCTTCTTCTTGGCAATCCCTTCAGTTCTTAAGTGTTCTTGAACTGTTCTTGAGTGTTCTTGAGTGTTCTTGAGAGTTCTTGAGTGTTTGGAAGCCTTGAAGCAACGGAACTCTGCCAAATTTTAGAGGCGTACAGAAGAGACATTTTTAAGGTGGTAGTGACATCTAACCTCTACTTCTTTATTTTAATTTGAATAAGTCTTGCATGTGTGATAATGTTTTGATGATGATTGATTGAATATAGGTTTTAATATGCATGCTTTATTTATTTGATGTGACATGAATATACATGTTATGCATGTTTAGAAATTAAGAATATTGATGCATGTTATACATGAATTGTGCCATGAATAAATATTTAATGATTCATGTTTTGTATATATTGCATCGACGGTTTAATCCGATATTGTGTGTTTTATCACTAAGAAAAGATTAAATAATGATTCAATCCACGTACCAGCACGATGATGGACTGCATAGTGTCATCGTGTGTGTTCCACCCCCCGACCCGGCTTGTCGGTTTACCATTGATGATTTTGAACTGGGTTTCCAAGAGTGATCCCACTTCATAGATATTGGGGTTTGAGATTTCGTTTGTCACTCTCTTTCCCCGCGATGTGGAACACAGAGATTAAACTCTTTCGGTCTGAATGTCAACTATAAACAAGAAATTTGTTTGAATCGCCTAATGTACAAAAGTGTTTGATATGCGTGGTTTATTTGAATTGAAATAATGATTTAGATGTTTAGAAAGATCCACTGGGCTATGTGTTCACCCCTTCCTTCTATTTTTTAGGTAATTGATTTACATGAAGAGCATGAAAATTAGTTAAGTTTTTTTATTTAAAAAGTTTTTAATTTCTATATAAGGGCATGTTGCCCAAGTTTTAAGACTTCCGCCGTAATAATTTTTTAAATCAAATTATGTACTCAATTTTATTTAATTAATTGAGTTTATGAATTTCAATTATTTCTTGTATTATTGCCTTACTAAATTTTTGAATTTAAGCAGTGTACTGTTAAATTTAATCAAGGCATGAAATAATTGAAATAGAAAGAAAGTCAAGTGTGCGTCACTTGTAAAGTAACACCGGCCCAGCCCGCCGTTTGGTTCAGTCCACCGCCAAGAGAATGGTGGTCGTGTCCAATGCTTAAAGATACGGGGGTTGGGGTGTTACATGGGATGAAGAAAGATATAGTTGAGTATGTGCAGAAATGTAGTGTGTACCAACAAGTAAAAGCTGAGCATCAAAGACTTGGAGGTCAGATGCAACCCTTACCCATTCTAGAGTGGAAATGGGAGCATATTACTATGGATTTCATTATAAGACTATCTAGATCTCATGGTAGATATGATGCCATATGGGTTATTGTTGACTGGTTGACTAAGTCTACACATTTTCTTCCAATGAACACCAGATACTCGATAGATCGACTGAGCAGGTTATATGTTCGAGAGATAATGAGATTGCATGGGGTGCCTATTTCTATTGTGTCGGATAGAAATCCACGGTTTACATCGAGATTTTGGCAGGTTATGCACTCTCGATTTGGTACCCATCTCTAATCTCAGCACAACATTTCACCTGCAAACTAATGGTCAGACTGAGGGGGTGATTCAGATGTTGGAGGATATGCTTAGATCGTGTATATTGGAGTTTGGTAGGACTTGGAGTGAATATCTATCTTTGTGTGAGTTTGCTTATAATAACAGTTATCATGCTAGTATTGGCATGGCACCATATGAGGCTTTATATGGTCTACCGTGCAGATCTCTAACTTGCCAGTATGAAGTTGGGGAATCACAGTTGTTGGGTCCAGAGATTATTGCAAATCACACAGAAAAGATTAAGCAGATTAGACAAAATTTGAAGAAAGCTCAAGATTGTAAAAAGAGCTATTTTGATCATCGTCACAGACCTTTAAAGTTTGCAGTGGGTGACCAGGTACTATTGAAGGTTTCCCCTCAAAAAGGTCAAATGAGATTCAGAGTGAAAGGGAAATTAGCTCCACGCTTTGTAGGACCATTCGAGATTTTAGAGAGGATTGGTCGTGTTGCATACAGACTTGTTCTACCTCCTCAGTTGGCTAGTGTCCATGATGTGTTTCATGTATTTATGTTAGGGAAATATTATCCAGATCCGATGCATGTTCTAGATTTAACATAGATACAAGTTGGAGATGACACTACCTATGAAGAAAAGCCTATTCAGATCATAGCCAGAAGGGTACAGAAGCTGCGGAACAAGGAAATTCCATTATTCAAAGTTAAGTGGCAATTTCATGATAATGAAGAGCAAACTTGGGAGTGTGAAGATAAGATGTGAGAGCAATTTTCAGTTCTTTTCATTACTTGAGGTATGTTCCTTTAATTTAAATTTCGAGGACGAAATTCTTTAAATTGGGGAGATTTGTAACGCTCTGTATTTTAATTAGACACATAAATTAATTTAAATAAAAATAAATGAGTATAAATACACGTATTTATACGAATTACGTGTGTATATGTGTGTTAAGTACACACCTGTATTAAAAATACGTGTTACGCATATAAATTAATTAAATTAAATTAGATTAGTTGCTGAAAGAAATAATTGTTGTATAAATACTAATAATAATAAAATTAAGGTATAATCATCAATAATTGGTTTACAAATGAAACAATTGGTTAATATATATAAGGATGAAATGAAATGATAAGTAGGGATACATGCATTAATATAATAGTGAGTTATATATATATATATATATATATATATATATATATATATGTATGTATGTATGTATGTATGTATGTATGTATGTATGTATGCATATAAAATATAATGAGAAATTATGATGGTGGGTTTGTATTTATAAAGATTAGTGGGACAATTGGTGTCTTTGGATGGAATATGCAACATGTGTAAAGTGGGTAATTAAAGTATTTGGAGGTGAAATTACCACACAGTCATATGGGAAGGTTAATTAATTAGGGGCATTTGAGTAATTGGCAAAAAAAATATTAAAAGGGAATGATGGCTGCTCATTTTCTTTTTGTCTTCAATTCATTTACTTTCTTTTGCATCTCCAGAATATCAAACAGCAAAGAACAAAAACCGAACGAAAGAAAACAAGGGAAACCCATGGGAAAAATCTGATTTTCTTGCCGGATTCATCACATAGGTAAGTTAATTTCCCAAATTCTAGTTACAAAAACGTTAAGTAAACCTTATACTACAATCCTAGGGGTGTAATTTTTACTGTAGACGGTGTTTTATAGCTATACCCAAAATTTTGATATTTTTCCACAGTAAGTAGAACTTAGTAAAAGTTATACCAAAACACTCCTAGTGATGAGTAGATCCCAGATATGTGGTTAGATTGTGTTAGTTTGTCATGTAGATTTTAAAATAAATATCTAAAGTTTTATAACCTTTGGATAGGTTTTTAGGTATGTTAAACCCAAACAAAACTTTGATTAAAACTCATAGGAATATAGAGAATGAAAATACGTACCCATCGACACCAAATTTGTGAATTTTGAATATCAAATGGATTTTTGGTGAATGATTGATCAATGAAATTATTTATGAGAATTGAAAAAAATTAATGAAAAATATGATTTGAGAAGCTTATTTATTTTATTTTCTACTATAAAAATATGGTATTTGAACAGGAAATTAAGTTTAAAGGTTATTGAGAACATTCGAGCTCATGCGTAGCCATACATGTGGTCTAGTGCACATATGTGATTAAGTATGAAAAATAAATACGTTAGAAATTCATTATAAAAATAAATTAATTGTCATTATGGATATGAATTATTTCTGTGATAGGTTGATTTCGGTGCATTAGAACCTATATTTTTGGGGAATGGATATTGGAAATTGGTTGGACAGTAATTTTGGTGAGTGGTATTATTTTTGGCATTATATGAATGGTGATATTATGTCAAGACTATGATTTTTATAAAATTAGAATTAACGCAAATGAAAATATATGATATATATGAAATGATGGATTATATATTACTGAATTTTACAGTAAATTTGGGAGAAACTGGTTATTGTAGCAGGAAGTGAAATACGTGCCCAGCGGGTTATGCTGTTACTAATCTGTGAGTATTTCTTTATCTTGGTTATTTATGTAGCATTGTAGATATGAAAATGATTTGAATGTAAGCATGCGACCTGTATTGACATTTGTTGCATTTGATTTGAAATTCATAAATTGTATTTACATAACAGCGTGTTTTAGATTTGCAAGAGCAAATCTAAAATACGGTATCGTTTCGATGGACTAAGCCTTGGAAAATAATACTTCTTATGTGATAATCCATGTGAAACTGAGTCATGAGAAGTATCAGTCTTTCTCTATGTGATAATCCTTGAAATAGTTGTGGAGTGGGTGATAATTAGAGGTACAGTCTACTATTGTCCAGGCTAGACAAGAAGTGAGACTGGCTCTACTTCTGAAGGATGTGCATGTGCATGTGTTTGTATTAAATGATGCATTGAAATTAGCATGGTCACTATGTTGAATGTTGTATGCATGGCTTGAATGTGCATGATAAATTTAAATGTTTTATCCAATTTGATTTTTTTGCATGATTATTTAAATGCATCTAAATGTCATAGATAAAGATTATTCACTGGGCATGTTGTTGCTCACTTATTATCTTTAATATTTCAGGATCCAATTAGAAAGGCAAGAAACTGGCACAAGAAGGGTAATTGACTCTTCAATCACTGCTGTGTGCATAGGTTTAATTATTTTGTGGGTTGTACTTTTGTATAATTATAATTATCACTGTATATGTAATATCATTAGAGGGATTTAGATCTGGTTATACTAGTTAAGAGTGGAACTTTGTAAATTATGAGCTATGAGTTTTGATTGAAGATAGCATGTGGTTTACTATTATCTGTGGTGAACTGGTGGAATTGATAAAATGTGTTTATTATGTAATGAATTTATTTGTGATAAGTCCAAATTTTAGGGGAGACTGTCGAAATTTCTGTATGGATATTGAGTAAGATTAAGTGTAAGAGGCTGACATAGTATTATATACGTCGGTGTAGCATATATGGTATTATGTGTCGGTCGTGACGTCACTTTTATGAAGTGGGTTGCGATAACAAGTGTTGCAAGCACTACATTAATGGATAAATTAAACTTGTTTCTTCTTAAACACCCTAGACCATACAAGTTGCAGTGGGTGAATGGTTGTGGGAAAGTACAAGTCAACAAGCAAGTTTTGGTTTCTTTTTCAATTGTGAAATATCATGATGAAGTATTATGTGATGTAGTTCTTATGCATGCTGGTCATATTCTTTTGGGGAGGCCTTGGCAATTTGATCGAAAGGTGATACATGATGGATTTAGGAATAAGTACTCATTTGTAAGAGATAATCAAAAAATTACTCTCGTACCATTAACTCCTCAGCAAGTCTTTGAAGATCAATTGAAGTTGAAAAATGAGAGCCTTGGAAAAACAAATGAGAGTGAAAAAAAATGAGAGAAAAAAAGGAATGGAAAGAGAGAGAAATAAAAAAGAAAAGGAGAAGAAAATAAAAAAAAAGAAATAGAGGAAAAAGCAAATGAAAAGAGAACAAAGAAAAAGAAAGTAAAAAAAATAAAAAAAAAAGATAAGAAAAGAGTCAACTTTTATGCAAAAGAGAGTGAAGTGAGGGTTGCTTATTTTACAAAACAACCTTTATTTATATTTTTGTACAAAGAAGTTTGTTTGATAACAAATGACATTAACCTTTTTCTTCCAAGTGTTGTTATTTCTTTATTGCAGGAATTTGAAGATGTGTTCCCAGAGGAAGTTCCTAATGGTTTACCACCTTTAAGAGGTATAAAACATCATATTGATTTCATTCCAGGAGCCGCAATTCCAAATCGTCCAACCTATAGAAGTAATCCGGAGGAGTCAAAGGAACTTCAAAGGCAAGTTAAAAATCTCATGAGCAAAAGACAAATTCGAGAGACCTTGTGCAGTTCTTGTACTTCTTCTTCCTAAAAAGGTTGGATCATGGAGAATGAGCGTTGATTGCAGAGCTATGAATAATATTACGGCAAAGTATCGCCATCCTATTCCTCGCTTAGATGATATGTTAGATGAGTTACATGGCTCTACTATCTTTACCAAAATTGATTTAAAATCTAGTTATCATCAAATTAGAATGAGGGAAGGAGATGAGTGGAAAACTGCATTCAAAACCAAGCATGGTTTCTATGAATGGTTAGTAATGCCATTTGGGCTCACTAATGCTCCAAACACATTTTTGAGATTAATGAATCATGTTTTACGTGATTTTATTGGAAAGTTTGTTGTGGTATATTTTGATGACATTTTAGTGTACAGTACAGATTTCAATGAACATATGGGTTATCTGAGATATGTCCTTGATGTTCTTAGAAAAGAAAATTTGTATGCTATCTTAAAAAGTGCACTTTCTGCATGGATAAGGTTGTTTTTCTCAGTTTTATTATAAGTGCAAAGGGTATTGAGGTCGATGAAGAGAAGATAAAGGCAATAAAGGATTAGCCAATACCAAAAAGCATCACTGAGGTAAGAAGCTTTTATGGGTTAGCGAGTTTTTATCAGAGTTTTGTGAATGATTTTAGCACACTTGCTACACCACTAACTGAAGTTATTAAAAAATCTATTACTTTTCGTTGGGGCAAGGAGCAAGAGCATGCTTTTAATGTTCTTATAGAACATTTATGTTCTGCACCTTTGTTGGCATTACCTAATTTCAATAAAACTTTTGAGATTGAATTTGATGCCTCGAGAGTTGGTATAGGTGTTGTTTTGGTGTAGGAAAGGCGACCTATTGCATATTTCAGTGAAAAGCTAAATGGGGCTGCATTAAATTATCCAACCTATGACAAAGAGCTTTATGCACTTGCGAGGGCATTAGAGACATGGCAACATTATCTATGGCCTAAAGAGTTTGTCATCCACACAAATCATGAATCTTTGAAGCATCTCAAAGGTCAAGGTAAGTTGAACAAAAGGCATGCTAGATGGCTGAAATTTATCAAAACCTTCTCATACGTCATAAAATACAAGCAAGGTAAGGAGGGTGTAGTCGCAAATACTTTATCTCGGAGGTATGTTCTTCTTACTTCTTTAAATGCACGTTTATTAGGTTTCGAGCATGTTAAGGAATTGTACGCCAACGATCATGAATTAAGTGATATTTTTCATGTTTGTGAAAAGGGAGCTTTTGGAAAATTTTATAAAGTTGATGGTTGTCTGTTCAAAGAGAACAAGTTGTGTATACCAGCAAGCTCTATACGAGAATTGCTTGTCAAGGAATCCCATGGGGGAGGATTAATGGGGCACTTTGGTGTCACAAAAACTTTAGCAATTTTATAAGAACACTTTTTGTGGCCTAGGATGAAACGAGATGTGGAACATGTTTGTGACCATTATATCATCTGTAAAAAGGCTAAATCTAAGGTTTCACCTAATGGACTTTATACACCCTTGCTTGTACTTGATAAGCCATGGGTTGACCTATCCATAGATTTCATTTTGGGTTTACCAAGGTCTAGTAAAGGTCATGATTTCATATTTGTTGTGGTTGACCTATTTTCTAAAATGCAACATATAATACCCTGCCATAAAACAAATGATGCCACTTATATTGATGACTTGTTCTTTCAAGAAATTGTGCATCTTCATGGTGTACCCAAAGGTATTGTTTCAGATAGAGATGTAAAATTTCTTAGTTACTTTTGGAAAGTATTGTGGAAAAAATTTGGAACTAAATTACTATTTTCTACAGCTTATCATCCCTAAACTGATGGACAAATAGAGGTCGTCAATTGAACATTGACTCGATTGCTTAGAACTATCATTCAGAAGAACTTGAAAAATTGGGAAGACTATATACCTTTAATTGAGTGTGTCTATAATAGAAGTTTGCATTCTTCTACAACATATTTTCCATTTGAAATAGTTTATAGATTTAATCCTTTGACTCCTTTGGACTTAATACCTTTACCTATTGATGCCAGGGCAAGTTTGGATGGAGATAAGAGAGT
Organism: Tinospora cordifolia; assembly: GCA_030144865.1. Classification (NCBI taxonomy): domain Eukaryota; kingdom Viridiplantae; phylum Streptophyta; class Magnoliopsida; order Ranunculales; family Menispermaceae; genus Tinospora; species Tinospora cordifolia. The sequence continues at coordinate 11,828 of JAJIYU010006242.1, read as the reverse complement.
TGAACTGGTTAAAAAGCTTTATGAGCATGTCAAGCAAAACATTAAGAAGAAGAATAAGCAATATGCATCCAAGGCAAGCAAAGGAAGACGACGAATTATTTTTGAACCAGGTGACTGGGTGTGGGTGCATATGCAAAAGGAGCTATTTCCAGCTCAACGGAAGTCCAAGTTTCATCCTCAGGGAGTGGCCCATTCTAGGTTCTTGAGAGGATCAATGAAAATGCCTACAAAATAGATCTTCTAGGTGAGTATAGCATTAGTGCCACATTCAATGTTGCCGATCTTTTACCTTTTGATGGAGGTGATGATTTAAGGATGAATCCTTTTGAGGAGAGGGGGAATGATGCAGATTATGAAGTTGACAAAGATGACACGAATAAATTAATTAATGGTGATGATAATGCTTTGCATATTCCAAGAGGACCGATTACAAGGGCCCGTGCCAAAAGACTTAAAGAAACACTACTTGGGCTGGTTCAAGACATTTGGGTCAAATAAGGTGTTAATGGTTTTGCCAACTTTAATATGGGCTTGGATAAATCAAAAGGAGCTACGAGTGTTATCCAAGTGCAGGATAGTCAAAACTATAAGAAATAAAAAGAGCTCTAATAGAAATGCATGCGTAGACAGAATAATTCAAGTCATAATCTCATTAATTTGAGATGATAAAGTTGGTTTATTGGTCATTATTAGAGATTGCACGAAATTAGTTAATTTCCTATGTGTTAATGGTTTTTTATTTCAAACATTTCAGTTTCAAGGTGTAATAACTATGTAATAGTGTGTTTGTGTTTGGAGTTAATGCATTGTCCATAGGAGTTACTAGTGGAGTTGTGATATGTATTAAGTGTCAACTAGTATAGAGTCTTCAATTCTCATACGTAAGTTAATAGCTATTTATTTTTGTGACTTTTTGTATTTCCTGGAGTTACATCCAAGATTTGTATAAATTAGCTTGCTCCTCTTTGAGGAAGGCATCAAATCAGTAAAATAAGTGTTTAATCTGAACACTTTGGATTTGAGAGAGGCTTTCTCTTTTGTTCTTCATTGAACTTTAATAGACTTATCAAGGATTGATCAACCTTGTGGTGTTTAACACTTTGGGTTCTTGTTTCTTTGTTATTTAAAGGTTCAAGTAGATCCTTAAATCTGATTTTAGCTTTTTTGGGGTGAGCATACTACCTTGAATGGGGGTTTTTAGGATCTAATTCCTAATAGGTCTGCATCAAAAAACCTCTTAGTAATCCCTTACTGGAGAAATATCTTGAATCTCAAGTTTAGTAGAGCTTTCATTAGCAAGCTGCTTGACGTCTTTACATTAAGTTATGCTGCATAACATTGCCACCATAGGGTTACTTGGTATTTTTGTTGCGTAACCATAAATTTTGCACATACAAGGAAGTTGTGGTCAACAAACTAGATCAAAAGATACAAAGCTTAAGGACCAAGGATATTCCATTATTCAAAGTCTTATGGAAACATCAAGGAGTTGAAGAAGCAACTTAGAACTTGAAAGCGAGATGCGGACTAAGTACTCGGGTCTTTTGATGAGGAACACTTGAAGGAGATTAATTCTACAACATAGAACACAAGAATGTACTTCAAATTTTTTTATGACAAAATTTCATTGAAGGGAGATAGATTGTAATATCCTAAAAAAATTTAAGAATTCTCGAATAAATAATAAATTTTATTAATATCAATTATTCCTAAAATTTTTGAATAAATAAATAAATAAATAGTAAATATTATTTATTTGTGGACAATCATAACTATAAGGTTGGTAGGTTTTGAGTAAAATAAAAATTCAAATCTAAACTCAAGAACATTTATAATATAACAAAATATTTTAGTATCAAGAATGACTCAATAGCCTAGTTGATTAAAATAGTATATCTAATACAAGAGGTTCCAAGTTCAAACCTCAATCAGTCACTTTTTGCTTCAATAAATAAATAAATAAATAATACTTGCATGATCATAATCACAAGTGTTCAACCTAGAAAAAAGAATTAAAGAGAATATCTTAATAATAATCTTGAATAATAATTAAAAATTAATAAAATATATATTGAATTATTTAATATATAATGTATATTGTATTAGACCAGGACATTTGACACATTCTTATAATAGTCTAATAGAATTAAGTTACACTACGAGCCATGGGATTATTGATTTAAATAGCCACCAAAAATAAAATTTTAAAAATATGTTAAAATCTGAGATATTTGTGATCACAAACAATATGAAAAATATTCTCAATTAAATATGCAATAATGGAAGATTTGTAATTTAATAAGTTTCCAAACAAAAATAATGAAAAAAAGGAAACTAAGTACATTAAATTTCATCGAAAATCTCATAAAATAAGCAAGATTTAGAAATAACTTCGCACTATCCTTGTTAGAATCATCCAAACCATCAAAAAATTAAAGGTTATGATGCATTATCCTATGAGGATGTCTCAAATAGACAAAATCCATTAGGGTTTGAGAAACAAAAAAAGGAAGAAGAAGAAACTTCTGTACATACAAAAGTGAGACAAAAGTCTAACTACTACTCACATCTTCCCATATAAACCCGTGTAAACACCTTCTTTCTTTTCTTTTTGCCACACTCAAGGACTTGATTTCTCATCCTCTTATGCTCCATCATGTCCCCTTAGACCACCATAGGAAAACGATATCAACCAAATCAAAAGAAGAATATCGAGGTATAGAAAAGAACTTGTATTCTTCATGTCTTCTTCTTCTTCTTCTTTTCTTAACCACCATCAAACCACCTTAATTTGGCCACCACAAGATTTATTCTAGCACCTATTTCACTCTTGAAAATGTCCCAAAAGCCAACAACAAACCCTTGGAATGAAATTAGCCACAAACTCTCGAAACCTAATCATTTTTCCCACTTGAACCCATACTTTTGACCTAAAAAAAAAAACCTAGCCATGAGAACTCACCATGGCTGGCTGTAGATCATTTTTTTCACACTTAAAAACCCTTCAAACCACCCTTGAATAACCACCAAAAACCCACTTGACCAAAGGTCATGCATAAACATCTCCAAACTACATTGAAAAACCATGTTAAACATACACCATGTGCACCATTTTGATCAAGTCTTTTGTTTAGATTTGAAATTCTTATTTTTACTGATTTATTATTAGATTCTCAAGGGTTATTGAGGTGTGAAAACAAAGGGTGAAACACTTAAGGGTTGCAGACAAAGAAGAAGGCCAAGGAAAACACACAAGAAAAGATATACTTCATCTAAACCCTAGTTTAGTGTGCTCTTTTTTGCACACACACATGAACACCATTAGGGACTGAGATAAATTATGATTTATAGCATGGAAATCACCCTTCTTAGATGTGTTTTGAACTAGTTAGTGGCAAGCCAACACCCTGCACATGAACCCCTTAGTTATGTGAGTGAAAAACACTAAAGAGAATGTGTTCTAGGCACTTTATGTGCAAATCATATGGGCTGAACGTGTGTAGGCACATATCAGAGTATTATGACCTAAGAACGAAGGAGAAAAGTGGCTCAAAGTAGATACAAGACATGAAAAAGTTAGCCATACTCACGCACACATGCACTATAACTAAAACACCCAAAACTAGGCGTTTTGGGGGCATTTTAGTGCATATAAGCATGGCTAAAAGTGTGTAGCCATGTAATATAAGTTACATACTTAAAACAGCAAGCAAATAATGAAGGAAAATGTAGAGAAAGATAGGAACAAATCCTAAATGTATGGCCTCGATTTAGGGGTGAAATGAGCATGAAAATGCCTAAAAGTAGGGTCTTTATGTGCCTTAGTGTTAAAAAGATTAGGGCTAAAAGTTACGGAACTTGTACTAAAAAATCCTTAAAAAGGGATACTTTTCGTTTACCCTTTATAAACAACTCAATATACCCTTGTATGTAATAAGGAACAACTAAAATAAACTTAGAAACATTTTAGGAACATAACTTAAGTGCAAAGTGGGGCCCACATGGTTATTCATGTGAAATGACAAAACCAAGCCCACTAGAATAGAGTATAGTCATTGTTTCGGTACAATGGGTAAATGACGACCGTGGTTGTGCATTAGGAATCGCAACTCACACAAAACAAGTATCAAGAAGTCATAGACAATGACTTTTCGAGATTGGAACATAAATTATAAAGAACCCTGAGTTCAATAAGAGTGGTGATTGAAGCATTGTATCATACCCTTAAATGATAAAGAATAAATAAAATTGTAATAACCCAAAATTTTGTCAAATAATTAAAGATAAATAAGTTTAATGAAATTAAATGAAATAAGTTAAATAAAATAATTTTAAGACATCTTTGGGTGCAAATTGTGGGTTGGCACATGAAAAATTCTATATATTGAAGATATAATATAAAATAGGCAAATAAGACCTTAATTTGGTAATTAAATAAAAATTTTAATTTAGTAGAATTAATTATGAAGTTTAAAGTGTTGCTTAAGAAATAAATAAATAGAAATAATATATACATATATATATATATATATATATAGGTTAATGTGTGTATGAATAACATGTGTGTTAGCATAATAAATGTTAATACTACATATTATAGGAATATGTATATAAAAAAATTTACATTGTAGTATACGTGTATTGATTTAAAATAAATAAAACATTATATAAATATCGATTTATAATTACATAAATGATTATCTGAAAATGAAATATAAATATGGAAATGGAAAATATAGATTATTTAATTATTGACATTAAAGATATTAAAGAAATAGGAAAATACCTAATAAATGTAATATTAAATAATTAGAAAGGAAAAAATATTACTAAGTCTATAAAATAGAATGATTTGTACAATAAAACCAAGTTTTCATTAATTAGAAAGTGTCTAATGAGCAAAATCCGAATAATAACAACCTTAGAAAAAGATTTTGGTATTAGAAACTGCATCCAACAGCCAGAAATGCATCATTTGCACGATCTAAGATCTCATGGTCACGATCAAAACCAAAACCGGCGCCCGGATGCACTGAATTAGCCAAATCCAACAGCCCACACTTAATCGATTAGATCCAACGACTCACGGCTCAGGCACAGTCGGAGATTGCGAACACACCGCGATAGAGGTTCATCCAACGGCTCGGACGGAGTTCGTTGATCACGATCGCGAATCGCACACAGTGATCAATGCACATCCGACGGCCCAGAAAGACGCACTCCGATCCATCGTGAACCGCACACCGCGATCGATGCACATCTGACAGCCCAAAAATACGCATCCCAATCCATTGCAAACCAAACATCGCGCTCGAGGAAGATCCTACAGCCCAAATCGAAGCCGCACGATCTTTGATCTGTTGCTTCAATCGAGAACGATTCGACAATCCAGAATCGAAGCTCCTAAAATAGAACCAATTAAATCTAAAAAAAATCTGATTAAATTTGAAAAAATCCAAAAAAAATGTTTCTAAATTTCAAAAAATTATTCCAATGCACTTGCTATTTTTCTATGCTTAGGGGGCACAAAAATTTGAATAATTGGCAAGTTTCCTACAAGGAGAACACCAAAAACTTACCATTCTACACTATTTTGAACTCTATATAAAGGACCCCTAATGCCTACATTGTGTTCATCCCAAATCAAGAGCATACTAGTCCCTCTTGACTCTCTCTAGCCTTCTTCTTGGCAATCCCCTCAATTCTTGAGTAATCTTGAACTGTTCTTAAGTGTTCTTGAGAGTTCTTGAGTGTTTGGAAGCCTTGAAGTAACGAAACTCTGCCGGATTTCAGAGGTTTGCAGAAGAGAAGCATTTAAGGTGGAAGTGACTTCTAACTTCTACTTCTTTATTTTAATTTGAATAAGTCTTGCATGTGTGATAATGTTTTGAAGATGATTGATTAAATATATGTTTTAATATGCGTGCTTTATTTATTTGATGTGCCATGAATATACATGTTATGCATGTTTAGAAATTAAGAATATTGATGCATGTTATACATGAATTATGTCATGAATAATTATTTAATGATTCATGCTTTGTATATGTTGCATCGATGGTTTAATCCGATATTGTGTGTTTTATCACTAAGAAAAGATTAAATAATGATTCAATCCACGTACCGGCGTGATGATGGACTACATAGTGTCATCGTGTATGTTCCACCCCCCGACCTGGCTTGCCTGTTTACCATTGACAATTTTGAACTGGGTTTCCAAGAGTGATCCCACTTCATAAATATTGGGGTTTGAGTTTCTGTTTGTTATTCTCTCTTCCTACGATGTGGAACACAGAGATTAAACTCTTTCGGTTCAAATGTCAACCATAAACAATAAATTTGTTTGAATCGCCTAATGTACAAAAGTGTTTGATATGCTTAGTTTGTTTGAATTGAAATAATAATTTAGATGTTTAGAAAGATTCACTGGGCTATGTGCTCACCCCTTCCTTCTATTTTTCAGGTAATTGATTTACATGAAAACCATGAAAATTAGTTAGGTTCTTTTATTTAAAAAGTTTTTAATTTCTATGTAAGGGTATGTTGCCCAAGTTTTAAATCTTCTGCTGTAATAGTTTTTCTTCAAGATCAAATTATATACTCAATTTTATTTTATTAATTGAGCTTATGAATTTCTGTTATTTCTTGTATTATTACCTTATTAAATTCCTAAATTTAAGTCATGTACTGTTAAATACGATTAAGGCATGAAATAATTGAAATAGACAGAAAGTCAAGTGTGTGTCACTTGTAAAGTAACACAGGCTTGGCCCGCCGTTTGGTTTAGTCCACCGTCAAGAGAATGGTGGTCGTGTCCAATACTCAAAGAATGCGGGGGTTGGGGTGTTACAAAAATTGAAGAAGATTTAAGAATACTTGAGTGTGACATAAGACATTAAATCTAATACTAGAACTTGATAGGTTACCTTTAGAGGATCGGTATCAAATTGCAAGTCTTGAGGAACCCAGAACGCAAACACAGGTGGAAATGACTCATGACTCTCTCTTGTATTATAATTATTGAAACTCTAATATGAATAAGTTTATTTATGATGAATCATATAATTAGGTTCATATTTGCAACACCCCGACTCTCAATCGGACCTCCCATCATGTACTATGGATTGTCACCCATTGAGAATCGGAATGCTACTTAAATCGTTTCTGTCAAAATCTCTTTCTTCAATTCAAGTTCATGAGAGAAAAGCTGAAATCCATTTTATAAATTAATAATCACAACTTAAAAGTTTCTAATTTCACATCAAAATCATTCAAAACTTATATTAAAACAGAAATTGTTAAACATATAGTATCATTCAAAGGTATAATCAACTGAAATTCAAAATCGAAGTAAAAACTTGTGAAACAAAGAAATTAAATTCAAATGAAAATCATACATATAGTTCTGTTACAACTGAATAAATAAGTTATAACCTTTAAAGCCTCCTATTTCGGACAATCTCTCTCATGAGGTGTCCAATCAAAAGTGCGAGACTTCTGACATCGACTGCTGAGCACTACATCCAAGTGTTCCTGAAAAATAAAATGGGAGTGAGCTCAAATGCCTAGTGGATCATTCCTACACATCACCCGTATTATACAAACCAAAATCCAAAACATTACAAACACTTTCAAACATTAGGCGTTTCAAACATTCATTTAGTTTTGCTCGAAGTCTGAGACTGGAAGAGGGTTGAGATGCCTCTCGGTATTTCTCGTGATCTAATCTAATTGTAATCATAGAAGGTCTCAAGCACCATCTAGAATCAGTCATATCTCAGTATCACAATCTAAGAGATAGTACATATTGCGGCTCGTACCGTCTCCCAAAGCCTTCAAGCTATCGTAGGCAGCTCTAGGTTGGGAATACCTACGATCCACCTTGTAACTCGTCGATCTCAAGCAGTGGCATATAAGAGATACCACCTCGATCCGCTTCAAGCTCGTCGATCACACCGATACATAGATTCTTAATAATTCTTTGTCTTATTTTAATTTTACAATCAATTTCAATTACACCAAGCATCACACAATGCAATAGAAAATTTATTAAATAATGCATGTTATTGAAGATGACAGTTTACATTACTAAATGATGACATCTAAGTGTATGTTTTCCTATTTATGCATTAAATGAATAAATAAATCTATCATCACATCATTCAAGCACACCAAATAACATAAATCAATTTCATAATAAACTTCTAATAACGTAAAACTATTCAAACAAATGCTTTGAATTGAAAATCCATATAATACTTCATCAAAATGCACCAGCTGCTTCCAGAATCAAAGTCCTGATTTGTTCTTCGTTTGAACATGGCAGCAGCAACAAGATGGAAACGATCATGATTTTGCTCAAATCTGGAATCACACAATACCCCATCTTCATTCATCATCTGGCGGCATCAAACCAGAAATTTTCCTAAATTTTTCCAATTTTTTTTTCTTGTTGTCCATCCAATCAACAATAAAACCACAAACTTTTGGTTTTCTGTTCGTGTTTCAGGATCATCACACACACATCAACAAGCCAAAAACCCATCCACAAAATCCAACAAACCACAGTTTTTCATCTCAATCCAAACTAGCATACACACCTAGAACTTTCTAGTTTTCACTCTTCACTCCATCATCATCGTGCATCAAAATAACACAACACGCCAGCAGCTCAAATTGAAATCCCCTATTTTGACCGTCCAAACCAGCATCACTCAATGCCCTAGAATGTTCTTCATTTCTGCCTTGATCCTTGTTTTCTGGTTTGCATATCATGTTCTCCAATTCCCATACAAACCAAAAAAAATCTAATCCTCAAATCACAAACTCTCTTGATCAACCGAAAAATCCCCAACCACGAAAGCTAAAAATTCCCCAAAATCCAAATTTTCTGGTTTCTTCTTCAAGTTCCAGATCTCATCTTCCACTGTCCAAACTAGAATTTTCTCTAAATCGCAGTCCTCTTCTTCAAAATTTTGGATTCTTCTTGGTCATAAATCAACCACAAATCACCAAGATCCAGATCATGAAATTTTTTGATTGTTTTCTAAGTTTCCTTTTTGCTCACAAATCATAAATTTTAAATTTTATTATTATTAAGATTTTTTTTTCAATCATATCAATTTTTCATTCTCCAATAAACCTCAGATTTTTATTTTTTAATGAGCTTCATTTATTTGTTTCTTTATTTTCATTTTCGCCAAGCAATGCATACACACGAGCTTAAATTTGAATTATTTTCCTTTTTTACATCGCGAGTAACTTATAAAATAATTTATATTTTTTTCAAAGCATGGTCTATATCTATATTTAAATAGAACATGATTCTAATTCATTTATTATTATTATTAAATTTTTTTCACCAACCTTGTATTTATTATTTTTTTCCAACACATTATAAAGTCTAAAATATATACTCATTTGTTTTTTTCGTTGTTTTATTATATATTTTTTTAAGCGTTGTTAATTCTAAAGTCTACATTTTTATTTATTTATTTATCTATTTATTTATTTATTTATTTATTCATAAAAAGTATTATTTATTTTCTTTTTCTTTTTCTTTTTGTTATTTTATTTTAAATTCTCATTTTTTACGAGACAATTTTTTATTTCATGTTTACTCGCAACGTGTACGCGCTCGTAAAATTCTAGGGCGTTACAATTTTAGTGTGTCTTTGATTCTATGTTATTTTGTATGCATGAATGCTTGTATGATTAGAAGTATGTTAGGGTTCTAAATTATTTATTATTTCATGATATGAATGATGAGATGTTGATTTACTTATTGATATGATCCTAATTACATGGGTATGATTATTCCATTTATGGCATGCCTTCAATTAAACAAAGATGATTAAGAAATTAAACACGTACTAACGTGGCATATCCGTATTTGATCACCATGGGTATTGTTCCTCGTGAGTAGGCTCAGCGTGTTGTGTCGTATTTGACCACAACTGAACATTCTATGATTAAAGATAAGCTAAGTTAGGGTCATAGGGTCATACATTGGTAAAGTACCACTCCTATGTATGAACACTACATAGTTTATGTTTAGGGTGTACTCATAGAATGACCCTACTTTAGAGGTGTCCCCGATAGTCGATGGCTTTGGAAAAGTGTCCTTGAGGGTTGATGCTTATTTTAGGAGGTATTCATGGACTATGCCCTTAACTGTAATACCCCAGAATTTTGTCAAAAAATTTAAAATAAATAAAATAAGTTGAATAAATTAATTTCAAAGATTTTAAGAAAATTTCGGGTGCAAATTGTGGGTTGGCACATGAAAAATAAAATATATTGAAAATATAATATAAAATAGACAAATAAGACCTTAATTTGATAATTAAATGAAAATTAAGGTTTAGTAGAATTAATTATAAAATTTAAGGAGTTGCTTAAGAAATAAATAAAAATAAAGTATAAATACATATATAGGTTAATATGGGTATGAAAAATGTGTGTGTTGGCACAATAAATGTGAATACTACATATTATAAGAATATGTACATAGAAAAATTCATATAATTAAATCAAATATTATGTAAATAATGGTGTATAATTATATAATTTACTATCTGAAAATGAAATAAAAAATAAATAAAAATATATGAAAATAGAAAATATTGATTATTTAATTAACAGCATAAAAAATATTAAAGAAATAGAAATATATAAAATAAATGCAATACTAAATAATTAGAAAGGAGAAAAAATTAGCAAATTGTCAAAATAGAAGGGAATATACAAGAAAACAAATTTTTTATCAATTTGGAAGTATCCAATTGGCTAAAATTCGGATTATAGAAGCTTTGGAAAGAGATTTTGTAATAAGAAACACGATCCAACGGTCCAAATTCGATCTGTCTGATCCAACGAATAAGATCAAAGGCTTAAACGACTCCCAAATGCACCGAATCACGTAGATCCAACGGCCATGAATCAATCACCAAATCCAACGGCTCGGATCAAAATCGGAATCGAAGATCGTGAACACACTGCGATCGAGGTGAATCGGACGGTCCAGAAACGATCAATTTTAATCGAACGGATGTGATTCGTTTTGTTGATCGCGAAATCTGATCCACACACGGAACTCGAGGTTCATCCGACGGCGAAGATCAAAGCCGTGTGGATCTGATCGCGAACCAGTGACGCGCTCGAGGAAGATCAATGCTCCAGATCAAATCCGATGATCTTAATCGCGATCTGATGCTTCCATCGAGGATCATCAACGGCCGAGATTCCACCCGCCAAAACAAAATCACGAACATACGCTTCGATCGAGGTTGATCAACGGACGAGATCGAAGATCCGATTCAACTGCTTCATCCGAGAATTATCCAACGGTGCCGATCGAATTCTAATGCATGTCTCGAGGCAAATCTAACGGCTGAAATTCTATCCGCCCGATCTGATCACGAATGATATCCCGAGGACAATCTGACGGCTCCGATTTATTAAACGAAAATACCGAATTAAATCAGGAAAAATTCGAGAAAATTCAGAAAAAATCCCAAAAAATTTCTATAAACTTGGTTTTCCAATTCCAAACCAACTTGCTAATTTCCTATGCTTGGGGGCACGAAAATTTAAATTTTTGCAAATTTTCCACCAAAAAACTTACCATTTTACACACTTTTGAAGCCTATATAAACCCCCCAATGCTCGCAAATCAAACTATCCCAAGCAACAAGAGTTGAGTTGGCATCTTGTGATTCAAGCCCTCTTCTTGGCTCTCCTTCTCACTTTTCTTTTCTCTCTTGAGTGTGAGAAGTTCTTGGTTTGGGGATTCTTCTTGGGTGATTGTCTTGGAGTTTGAGCATTGG
>JAJIYU010006241.1:0-20957 GCA_030144865.1 Tinospora cordifolia | reverse complement strand
TAGTATCTAAAACAAGCGCACAGAGCCAAGGTTCCAAACAACATTTTAAAATATAAAACAGTTCCATAAGAAAATAAATGGCCACATCCCCTATTCAAAATATATAAAAATCTGTGAAAATGAGATAAAAATAAAAATACGAGTTCAACAGTGACCCCCTAATGAGGTCATTCACCAACTCTTGATAAACTGGTTAACTAGTGTACTCCACCTCTGCGAATACCTATAAAACAAATGGGGTGAGCTCAAAAGCTCAGTAGATCTTCCCTACACATCACTAGCATTATATAAATCAAAATCCAAAACACTCACACACTATCATTACATTAATCGTTTCAAACATTCAATTGTTTTGTTGTATTCTAAGACTGAAAGAGATATACTCCCAGTGTCCCTCTGTGACATGAAATCGATCCTAGTCAATACTATCTCAAGCCACAATACCATTCTCGACTTGTCACAACATCTAAAAACAGGTGCAATGATGTATGGTCATTGCTCACCCATTCGAAGAACCCTCAACCTTCGTAGGAGGCTTCATTAAGAACACCAACGATGGAATCTAGAACTATGCGTGGCAAATATAATTGCAAGGCGTCAACAGATCCACTACTGCCCTGGTATATGGATTTTTATTATTTAATTAATCTTCTTTAGTTTCAATCCTTTTTCATTCCATATCATATCATCATGCTATGTAATGTAAATCATAAAGCATTCCTTCATTGAAGATACCAACATGATAATTATTCAAACAATAATAATAAAACAATTAACCAGACATTATGGGCAATCAGCAATCATGTCATCCAAAAGTCGTACCAGTCCTAACATGCATCTAACATCCTAACCTACAAAAACATCATGCTTTAAACTTAAAATCTATGTAATACTAGTGAGCAAGAGAATCTCGCATACCTAATAATGTAGAAGGACCCTTTTGCCCACTCGCCAAGGTCAACGGTCCAAATTCCTAAATCTAGAAAAATAGAAATTTCATAAATTAAACTCTGAATCTCCAAACCCCCAAATTACGATAAAAAAAATCACAATTCATATCATTCTAGCCCATCCATATCAATTTCCTTATATAAAGTTCTCAAATATTCGAATTTCCCATTTCACCACATCAGCAGACAAAAGTATATTCATTTTCTTCTAAATTTAGAATAGAACAACTTTAATTCTAACTATTACCTCAAACATTGAGCAGATTGAGTTTCATCTTTGCCCAAAGTATTTTGCCCCCAAATCGCCCAAATCTGATCAAATTCTGTTAAATCCGTCAAAAACTACAACTAAATAGTCAAAACCTCCAGAATTTAGTCTAGAATCATTAATTCAACAGTTTAAAAGCAAGATCTAAGCTGACCTTGCTCCGGATCGCTTGGTGTGCTAAAACCCCCAAATTGCCCAATCACACAGTCAATTTTGCGATTTAATGTTGTTAGCCTATGAGAATTGATTTGAACTAGTTTAAGGCTTCAAAATCTTACCTTAAATGCTTAGAATTGCTTTAGATCTAATTTGTATCATTTTGACTAACTCTTGGAAAAAATCAAATTTTTTGTCACCAAAACGAATGCCTTAAAGATTTGCGATTTCCTCTTTTTGCAATTCAAAATCGCATGAACAGTGCCATGGGTACTGTTCATCCTGTGGTATAGTTCACAAATTTTTATTTTTTATTTTTTTAATTTTTAATTTTTAATTTTTTTGCACCAGTTCTCCCTTTTTTTTCCTAAGATTAGTTCAAAAATGCCCCATGAGTATTTTTTTGTTCTTTGAGTTTTTTTTTCAACTTTTATTAATGTAATTTATTTTATTTCTTTAATAAATATTATAATAAATATAATCTTATTTTTGAACATTTTTATATTTATTTATTATTTTTAAAAATTTGTTTTACGCGTTGAAAAATTCGGATATTACAACCTGTGCTTCCGTGGAGCTAACACCGCTGCCTTTGGTTTACCAAGTTTGGAAGGGCAACAATGTTATTGCAAATCCTGCTACTGGAGATTGCCACGTCTCTGTTGTTAATGGCGTCTCGGCTACGCCTCACAAATTGTTGTGGAGCCTGAGCACGGACTTGATTCACAAACAGTGTGAACACATACCTGAATCGCAAACAGTGCCACTAGTTTTGCAGCTTACGAAGATGAAGTATAGACGCCATTGCTGCTCTGGTTCCTGCATTTGCGACAGGGACACCATTACTGTTGCTCTGGTGCGTTGGCTCGTTTCACAGATTTTACATCGACAGAGACGATGTTGTTGCTACTACTTGTAATCATTTTTCTATGTTTTTTGGGTTCAATGGAGCCAAATGATTAGGATAATGCTTGTAATCGTTTTTCTTTTTTCTTTTTTTTCTTTTTTTTTTGTATTTTTTTTTTGGTTCAATGGAGTCAGATGATCAGTATACTGCTTGTAATTGTTTTTCTGTGTTTTTTTTTTGTTCAATGGAGCCAAATGATTAGATCTAGCAAAATGATGCTTCCCTGAGCAAAGGAAGATGGATGCTATGGTCATTTTTCTATTTTTTAGATTTGCAATTTTTTTTCTATTTTTTTATATTTGCAATTTCTCATATGTTATTGAGTTATTTGAGTTTGCAAAGTTGGAAAAAAAGGTTTTATTATTTTGTTGTATTAATGTATTTGTTTGTGAATTTAGTGGGTTGTTTATGTGAATTTTTCTGTTTCAATTCTACTTTTTATGCTGACAATTTATTTACTTGCATCTCTTTTTTAAGTCAAATGATATATTAATATTATATTAATGTTATATCAATCATATACTAATTTTTAGTATATTAATAATTATTGTATACAAATATTATATCAACTGTATACTAATATTATATAATTATTTATAAGTTAAATGTTATACTAACTATATATCAATTTTTAGTATATTAATAGTTATTAATCAATGATTTTATAGCACTGTTATACCAACCGTATATCAATATTATATCATTCTTTATAAATTAAATGTTATATTAATGGTATACCAACTGTATATTAATGTTATACTAATTCTTATTAATTAATAGTTTTTGATATTTTTGATATTAAATTTTTAATATATATATATATATATATATATATATATATATTAGTATTTATATAATATTTTTATTTTTTCCAAAACTTATATGTAAATGCACTCCTCCGTCACTGGCCAACATAAAATGGAATATAACCAAAGGTTAAGATCCAAATATGTTTAACAGCTCTATGCACAATTATACAAATTAGGATAAGATTATAAATAAAATACTTTATTAATATAACTTTTTTTATATTCAAGATAGGAACTTGAGACCTAACTTAACCTGGATTGATAATCTTTTTTTCTCTCTTCCATAACATTCTATTGAACTTTTTATGTTTTGTTTAAATAGAAAAGAAATTTTGTAATAACTCAACAGGCTTCAAGTTCAAAAGTTGTGACAAATTGGAAGCTTGTTTGGAACCGTAACGGCTCAGGGAAGTCGCGCCACTTCGCGTAACCCGATGAATGTCCGTGTGGCAAGCATTGAGGCTTCGTCGTTCCTCCGCCAAGAAAGCAACGACGCATGTCATCGTCGATGCAAGCTTGGATATTGCAGCAAAAAAACAAATAGTTATCTATATTGTCAAACCGCTGGAAACACTACACTGCTTTGGCTTCAACGATGCTCCACCCTCGTAAACTTCGATTCCTTAGTTCTTCCTACCTTTTTCCTCTTATCATTAACAAAACCCCTAATCCTCTTGCCGAAATCGCTACGTTCATGTCTTTTATAGTCTCTCTCTCTGTCCACACTAACTCATACATGAATCGAGTTCGTCTTAGACGATCGCAGTTCAAGTCATTCGATGCTTGTTTTCAGATTCCTTGGAAACACCTCGTTTTTGCAAGATTTCTTGTTGAATGAGTTGGGGAGAATTCTGCTTCTGTTGAAAGGTTACGGGATGCAATGATGGTGGTTACGTCCAGACAAGCAAGACCCACTCGATCGAATTCGTCGTCCAGGCAGCGGAGAAGCGGTTACGAACCGTCGGATACGGAAGTTGAGTGGCAAGAAAGTCCATGGCACGATCTCAAGAACAATGATGGTAGTCCAAGGGATGAGGTTTTAGTTGCAGATGTTCCGAAAACTCCATCGAGATATATCAGTCCTTTGAGTCGTAACAGCAAGAGGCACCCCTCCAATCCTGATTATGAATTTTCTTCTCCTGTTAGGGCTGCTAGAGCCAGTCCGGTTCCGAGGAGAAACAGTAAATCTCCGTATAAACCTCAAAGAGATGTTGCTGGTTTTGTTTCTCCGAAAGCCGGTGGCTCCGGCTCCGGTTCTTCTTTACGAAGGAATAAAAGTCCTTTGCCGAAGAGGAGCGAGAGCTGGCGGCAGATTTCGCCGTACAAAAACAGAATAGAAGAATCGGCTGTAGACGAGGGAGAGTTTGTGAGCTCTAATAGAAGGTCTAATCGGACAATGTCTAGTAAGCGTCTTGGTGCGGACGAAGAGGAAACTCACGCACGGTTTCCTCAAGTTTTGAAACCGAATGATAAATCGAATTACAGCAATAGATCAGTTTCTGCTCCAAAACCAAGGGCAAGGGATAAGGAACAACAGTTTACATTCGGGTTAGAGAGAAGAGATAGGAGTTCATCGCCAATGCCAAGGAGCCTAATGAGAAAACCGAGTGAACAGCCCTCTGTCATAGCTCCCTCGGCAAGTGAAGTCAATGAATTGGTTGCTAAAATGAAGCTCTCAAAAGGGGTCGTTGGCGGTGATGCTCATTCATTAGAAACTACAGAATCTATAGAGCCGGGTGACGTATTCTTCTCTCATGAATATTCGAACTTGGAATTGCAGAAGCATGGCGTTATGAAGAAAACTAGTTCGGGAAGCAGCTTTGCTGTGGTTTCAGAAAGAGATGCTCATTCACATCAAAAAAGCAAAACAAATACTAGTGTGTCGGATGGTGTTTCATCCAGTACTGTTGCTTCGGCTTCCCAAATAAATCCAGGCTCTAATTCAACGATGAGCAGGAAGAGTGTAAGTAGCTACGGTAGTAGCAAGTCTAGTGACAGTTTTAGGAAATTTACAGCCAATAGACAGAAGAAGCATAGAGATACATGGTTTGGCTGTGTGAAGAAGGGCCCTTGCAAGACTTCCAAATCACCTGAACGTAGAGAAGTTGATGAAGCATTATTTATTGAGAAGGCATTTGTGGTTGAAAATTTGAGACCATTTTGGGCAGATGCACATCAACCTGGTTCACTGAATGGATTTACTTGCAACAAACAACAAGCACAACATCTCAAACAACTCGTAAGGTTTCTTCTGTCTGGTTATATTTGATTTAATCCTTTTCTGTTGTTCCATTCTTCTGTCTGGTTATATTTGATTTAATCCTTTTCTATTGTTCCATTCTTGCATTTTTTTTTTAATACAGTGCATTAAATACATCGGTTGTACTTTATGATTATGTGGTACATTTGTAGCCTGGAGAATTTTCTACTGCTTTATTTGTAAATGGACCTATTTAGCTTGCATATGTATGCTTAATATTAATAAGATGCACTTCAAATTAGTTCCAATGGCATTGTTTATGGTCTTAAAGACTGGTGCTGGAACTTTCAAGAACTGATAATGGTTTTCATTCACAGTATGCTACTGCTCATTTTCATTGAAATTAATAGTACTGAAAATTATTCTCATCTAAATGGACTAGGTCACCCATGCTAGTTGCCCACATATTTTGTTCAAGGGACCTCCAGGTTCAGGAAAGAAAGCTCTAACTATGGCTTTACTGCGTGAAATCTATGGGGATCCATCTTGGAATGTATGTTTCATATTCAAGAAACTCATTAATTTTTACAACTTTTTCTTGCTAGTTCTGTATTTTCTGCGTGATAAGCTAACTAGCTGTTACTTGTTGCAGATATCTCATGATTTAAGATCCTTTCTCGTCCAGGTAGACTGCTCTCTAATTGACTCTAAACGATTACTGCATCTCTTCCTAGTGGCGAAGAATTTCTTGTAGAAAAGTTTGGGTGGAACAATCTCTATTCTAGGAATATGAACTGTTGAAGTTGTTGTCACATGTATTACATCCCAGTTGTCTCCTTTACCAATAAATTTTATTTTAGACTAGATGGCACTCGCAATGCTCTTTCTACATGGCAAGGTAGTTAGTTTTGGGATGATATTGCTCTTGAACACGCTTTTTTCATCTTTAGCCATCAACATAGCTGGCAGTCCCTAAGACTTTTCCTATCTTTCATCCAGTCTCTTAGATATCTCCATGTAAGATCGCTGCTGCTTCTGGTTAGCATGCATTAGGCAGTATGATTTTGTTCCTTTTAGTAAAGTTTACTTATATGAGGTAATAGTTGTTAGATTAAAAATTCAGAAGTATGAATGCTTTAAAAACCTTCTTGGATTATTGGGAAAGCCACTGACTGAACTCTGCGATTCTTAGATATTTTGCCTATATGTTACTGGAAGGATGATCTAGCAAAGTGATTGATATGTATCATATTTTCGAGTATCTGGCATGGAAAAACAAACTAGATGGTTTTGACAGTATTCCTTTTTCTTAAACCATCATGTTTTTCTATATTTAGCTTTTTATGGTTTCTGTTGGTGGAATTAATATGGTTCTATTGGGAATAACTTTCTGGCTTTATCCCATCATGATACCTGAAATTTAAATAAGAATGCAATTGACAGGACAAGAGGCCAAAGCGAGTTGCTGTTCCTGTAACCTCCAGCCCTCACCATGTTGAACTTAACCTCAAGTCTGAACCACAAAATGCTAAATATGCGGCAATGGCCATTGTCAAGGAAATGATCAATAATCGAACAATTGCTCCTGAAGTGAGCACCTTAAGTTTCAGTGCAGACTACAAAGGTCTAGTGTTGGAAAGAGAACTATATTTTCCCTTTTGTGATTGTATGAATTTGATATGGTTTTGATCTACAAGTGATTACTACAGTGATTGTTCTCCATGAGGCTGACGAAGTGGAAGAAAATTTTCAGCACTTAATAAAGTGGATAATGGACTGTTATTCAGATGCATGCAAGTTTATACTCTGCTGTGAAGATGATGTCAACATCCTCGATTCAATAAAAAGCCGCTTCAAAGTTATTAATGTCAATGCTCCTGTTACGCATGAAGTATGCCGTATTCCCTTCTTCAATGGTCAAGCTTATTTTTCCATATGGTTTCTTACTAGAATTCTAATAAGCTATGTGATAATTTTGCTTTCATTTAGCTGTGAGCGCTTTGTCTCTCGAAATTCTGAGGTAGCATGGCAAGGAGGGCATTGAAGTGCTTCTAAAGTGTCTTTAAAATACATTAAGCAAGTAATTTTACTACCCATGTCAGAAAGACATGTAAAATTGTCCTGACTGTTTATTCTATAATTTTTCATTACCAGAGAACATTGTCTCTTTAATGCTTCTCCACCCTAAGACAAGCTATGATAAAGTTTACTGGGTTAGGCTAGCCAAAGATTTCTCCTGATGCTGCCATTAAGGCAACGGAATAGCACAAATGTCAAGATTTTCCAATTAGATAGTTTCTCTTCTAGGTAATCAAGCACATCTGATCTGTAAGTGTAACCTCTTTTTGTCTCTACATTCCCTAGATCATGGAGGTTCTTATTCAGATTGCAAGGAAGGAAAATGTTGACCTTCCCATGAGCTTTGCCGCTAAGATTGCTACGAAGTCAAAACAGAACTTGAGGAGAGCGATTATGGCACTTGAAGCGTGCAAAGCACACAAGTAAGAACAGCAGCAACAATGTATTTCAATTTTTATTTATTTTTTATTTTTTCTTACCTCATATTTAATGTTCTTGCAGTTATCCATTTGTTGATGAACAACCATTGCCTCTAGGCTGGGAAGAAGTTGTTGTGGAACTTGCTTCTGAGATTTTGATTGATCCATCACCCTTAAGGTTATTTTTTTTTTTTCTAAATTGTCAACTTACCAAACTCATTGTTATGGAATTTATAACTTTCCACATGTACATTTCTTTCAGATTGACCCTTGCACGCACAAAATTTCAAAAACTGCTAGTGGATTTTGTGCACCCAAAACTGATTCTCCAGGTGAAAGACAATAAATCTAATGCTTTGCAATCGAATTTACTTCCAGAAGGTCTTTTTGTTGATCAAGTGACTTTTCCATCTTGCAGAAGCTTGTAGAGCAATTTCTCAAGGGTGTTGAGGACAGTATAAAACGGCAAATTTATTACTGGCATGCTTATTATGTAAGTTGTGTTCTCTTGTTTTGTTTTGTTTCAGCAAAAGGTGAAGGAGTTTGACATGAAATTCTACAGGATAAAAGACTTCCTGAGGGAACTAGTGCCATCCTGAAACTTGAAGGTAAAACTCCTTATCATGTTACTGTGAATGAGTTAGTTCCTTTTTACAAAGAAGTGACAAGATTACTGTAGAAGCTGTAATTTGTGAAGCTACTGCATGCCGTATTGCACTATTTTATTGTCTCAAGTCTGATATCTTTTGCAAAATCAAAACCAAAGAGAGGGACCTGCATAACTGCATACCTCCGTTGTAATGAAGACCAGATGCTGTTTGATGTTTACCTAAATGCACTACCCCATGTTAGATGCCTGCACCTTTGCTTTGCTTAATTATATTCTTCAAAGAATAGTTAGCAGTTAGCATGACAATGCCATGCTGGTCAGTAGAAGAAAAATCCTTGTTGCTTTTTAACGCATGTAGCTTCATATAATTTAGGAATTCTCTAGTTTTCCTAAAATATTAACCATTTTGATCTGTTTTAACAATCTTGTGGTGTCTTTGTAGAATTTGCTGCCAAGTTCATGAGCATATATAGGAGGAGCTTTAAAGATCAGATGATTCCCATCGAAAGAATACGCCCGTGATGGGATCAAAATCCTATCAGAAAGGATCTGTTGAAATGCAACAGATGCTTGATGAACAAAATGTGCCAGATTGTTTCATGAAAGAGACCTATGATAAGCAATTCTCCAAGGGCTATTTCAAAATAATCTATTCGGTGACTTAAAAAGCAACCTTTTGTAATTCATTGTGAAAAAATGATGGCTAGTTCAATCTACAAATGCAGCTTTTGCAGCATTTTCTTTTATACGTGCTTATCCTGTTTTAAGTTGTAGAAGCTGAAAAACCTTTTGTTAAATTGGCATGTCATAAGGGTTAATTAGAAACAAGCCAAAGTGTCACAGGCATATTATTGTACTTTAGATTTGTCCATGCGACGTCTTCAGTACTCCTATTATTTGTTAGTCATTTACATAAACTCAGTTATATTATTGTGCTTTAGATTTTTCCATGCAACGTCTTCAATACTCCTATTATTTGTTCGTCATTCACATAAACTCAGTTATATAGCTCAGTAGAAGTCTTAGAATTACTTATTGTGTTGTTATCCTAAATAATTAGCTCGTATGAAATTATTGGATAATTCAGACATCATAATTACTTTGGATGAGTCCTTCGAATGCATCCCTCTTTGCATGACTCTTCAAGTCCATTCTACTTCTAACTCACTCTAGCACGATTACCTAAAATGGCTCAATATGTCTAAACTTGTATACACAACCTTATGTCTTAGTGGGCCTAGCAATACGTACCCCTTTTAAAGGTATCCAACCTTTTGAGTAAACAAAGGATTAGGTAACCTATTACATGTTACTAAGGAGGTCGGACTCATGTCCCTTCTTATAATAAATGTTAAGTCATTACCCCATTTTTCAAAAGGAAACATCAAAATTTAGGGTCTATTATATTGTGCATTTTTTTAGGCCAAACAAACTTTGATTGTACGAAACTCTTTGGATCTTTTAATTAGGTTATGATACATGTATAGACATGATCACTATGCTACCTCACTTAAAAGGTCGATGCCCCCATTGGCACGATGGTTGCATTCACTTTTGAAATTTCTCATAGTAGTCCTCCCTTATCAATTTGTTTCTTATGCACCAGCTGAATGTCGCACTTCAACTCTCGTGTTCTCGACTTGAATTTAGAATTCTTTCTCTTTCAATATCTCTCTCGTAGAACCACTAGATTCTCACTCTAGGTAAAACATCCATTATAGCATACGCCTTAATGCATCCTTGTGACATCATCGTATTCTTCACCTCATTCCTCTTTATTACCAACAGTTGCATGATGTGTTCAACACCTTCATGCATACTTTAACCACAAATGTAGTTCTTCACCCTGTGCCTCTCTAAACTAGTACCTAGAATTTCACACTATGCTCAACTCAACAACTTGCACCTCTACGCTACGCTTGCACCTTTGAGCATAAATCTGAAATATTTGTTCTTCACCTTGTGTCTCTCTAGCACCAATACCTTGAACATCTCAGTATTATGTTCATATATTTGTTCTTCACCTTGTGGCTCTCTAACACTAGTTCCTCAAACATTCGATATCATAGTTAGTCATATAGGTTGCACCTCTATGCACAGCTAATTATATATTAGTCCTTCACCCCATACGTCTCAAGCATCAGTTTGTTGGATATATCTGGACACATTGTTGTTCTTCACCTAATGCCTTTTTAGCATCAATACCTCGAACAATTAGCATACTTTGCGGTTACACCTCTATGTATTCGAACCATTGCTCCTCGTCACCCCATGCCTCTCTTGTACTAATAACTCGAACAAACGATGAAGTATTGGATCATAAGTCTCATCTTCTACTTCTGTGTTTGCCACCACTATGGTTTTTTTTTCACCTTGTACGTTCACTTACAATAGTTTCTCGAACAAGTTTTACCCTAGAATAATAAGTTACTCAAGTGCTACCTCACTTAATTTGCCACTCAACTAATGTATCTGGCATTACTATTGTGCAACTTCCATATTAGCGTCTTACTTTTAATGGAGCTTCTCACTTCACCCGTGAAGAATTATCACAACAACTAATCTGCCCACTTATCGATTTTGCCCAATCAGATCTCATGAGTTCTCTAACTTGAAGTCATCTCAAAAGCCCTTGGATATCACAACCTTGAACTCTAGTACTTAAACTAATGTCTTCGCCCTGAGAACAAACACTGTTTCATTAAGATCGGTCTGCCTCTATAGGATCATTAGTGTTTTTCACCCTATGCCTCTCTTAGTGACAGTGAAGAATTATCACAACAATTGATGTGCATGCCAATTGATCAATTTTGCCTAATCGAGTTCATCTAAATTGGATTCGTTTTAAAACCCCTTAGATAAGGCAATCTTAATTCTAGTCCCTTGACCACTATCTTCACTTTGAGAACAAATATTTCCTCATTGAGATTATTTCGCATGCTCAAGATCAATAATGTTTTTTACCCTGTGCCTCTCTAGCACCAATATCTCAAACGACTCTAACATTATATGTGTATCTACATATATTGGGTCCTATTGATATTCTTTACCTTGTACTAGTCCCTCAGACAATCTTGCACCATTTGTGCAAATATCAATCCTTACCATTAGTTCATTTTTCACCTTTGTGCGTATGTTGATCTATATTGATGTTCTTCACCTTGTGTCTCTTTAACACTAGTTCTTTGAACTATCAGCATTCAATTCAAAATTGGGTAGGCAACCATTATCACAATCAGTCCTCTTGTCACCTATATGACTGTAGACTTCCATCCCCATTAGTCGGTTCTCGCTACTCGTACCCTTAAGCAAATGTTCCCCATGAATTAGATGCCTCTCTAGGATCACCATTTTGAAGTGCTTATTAACCCAAACATATCTCCCCAACACAAACTCTCAAAGTCGCCATTATGTCCATTCTACACGTATATTTCAATACTCATACTTCAAGGTTCTCGTATGTTAATAAAGTACTAGCTTCAACTCAGATCTCTCCCGGGAAAGATGGGACAACTATCTTTATTGTTCACCTTGTATGTTTCTTGTACTACTACCCTGAATGGCCTTTTGTGATTTACCAATCCCTTGTTATTGTAATCCCCTTGGATGCTCGAGCAAGTATGCAATGTACTGTCTTTGCACTAAAACAAGCAACTTTGACGACCAATAGCCTTTTTTACTATCGAAACCATCACCTTTTAGCTTGTAAGCTCTAATGCATTACTTCATCTTCACTGAGATAACTCACCTTCTTTAACTCGTTCATGGGTTCTCATTTCAATTTGGTTGTGTTACTAGCTTGCATCCCTCTGGATATCTCTCATGTTAGCAACCACCTCCACTATGGATTTAACTATGTCATGGCTTAGAGCCTTGTTATTACACCTTGGACAACGATTACCACAATCTTACGCCTTCTGCATATCTTGACATACATCCTCGTAGATGTCTTGTCAACACTTATGTTGAGCCTTGAAGCCTACTCTACTTCTTTGATTTGGTTCAAGATGGCCATTATATCAAGTATTTGTCCCTAACACTGCCTTCTCTAGGCATTGGGTAATAGCTTTGTGTCCACCCATTCAGATTCCCTTGCTTATTGCAGCAATTGTATGTGGGGTTTTTCTATCAGATCATATCGTCTCGGATACTACTTCTACTTCCCCCACCAAGAAATATGTTCTAATACTACTTTGTCCCAATCATATCATTGTACCCTAAATTTGTCCATGTGGCACCTCAAATACTCTTATTCTTGACTAGCCATTCATACAAACTCAATTCATATTGATCAACAGAAGTTTTAAAGTTACTCATTGTATTATAACCCTAGATAATTAGCTCGTTCAAGACCATCAAATAACTCAAGCGTACTGGTTGTAACACCCTGCCTCCCACACTCGGGCCCATGTGGCTTTGAGGGTGTAATTACTACACTATCATCGTTTTTCTCTTTCTGAGTGTTGGGTCTCCCAGGAGGCGGGCCCGTGGCACATTAACTTTTTCTCTTCCATGTCTCAAAGCCATGAGACTTCCTAAGTGCTCAACTCAATTTAATTTTAATAATTTAACCAGGCCAATATTGAGAAAAACAAAATCCTTCGATATAAACAAAAAGTATAAAACTCTGAATCTTCATTATAGCGAAATTCAAGAAAAATAGATCGCGCTGACATGCCCTGTAATTAATTAAAATTTCTAATCTAGGTAACTCCCATGTAGCCTTGATAATTAATTTATTGAAATATTAAAAAAGAAAGGGTGAGCTAAAAAGTCTAGTCGATCATTTCAAATATTTGATTTATTATTTCAATCAAATAAAACATGCATATCAATCACTTTTAAAAAAACTAGATGATTCAAACAACATATTATTTCAATTAACATTAAGGACCGAAGGAAAATACGCCCTAGTATTCCAACCCTGGGGAGAGAGGTCCAATATCGACACTTAAACCCATCCTAGTAGATGTAGGGTCAAATTCGAACCCTTTATTTGCTCAAATTCGAACCCTCTATTCGTTATTATATCAGTATGTGGTTATAATCTTTGTTAATCTTTTAATTTAATATAAAGTATAATAATTAAATATAAACATTAATAACTAATGAAAATATAGCAACATTACAACATGTAACATAATATCATAATCATGCATTTTCCACATGACATGTATAATCATATAAAATTTAAAACATAACACCCATGCGAGCTTTATTTAAATCAAAATAATAAATTAAAACTAGGAAATCATCTTAACTTCAACAGTGCTTCCTTCTAAACTATTTTAAGCTCTTCTCAGATCTTTCTCCTTGCTTGCACTAGATTTATGCATGACTCCTTTGCTACTACTTCACTAGCTGGTTAGAACAACTCAAGTAAGAAAAATGAGATGCCAAGAGAAATAGAGAGAACAAGAAGGGTCTTATTAGTTCTTTGTAGGATAAAGAAGAATGAGAGGGGGAGAGGGGTTATGTAGAGTCTCCAAGGGCAGGATTCATAATTTTTGTGTGTTTTTCGAAAATTTTCATATTTGTTGGATTTCGGCGGCTCTCCAAAGAAAAGGGGGTTGAAGCAATATGTTTAGGGTTTTTTTCTCATGTGCGTGCAAATTCGCACAAATAATGAATTCTCGATTCGTGCTTCGCAAATTCACGACTTATATATATATATATATATATATATATATATAGTGATGGCCCATATTTTTGAGATAACAAATTGATGGGTTTGATATATGTATTTACATGTACTTTTCTAAAATTTTAATGAAAATATATGAATTTTTTCAATTTTCTCTAGTTTTTATCCATTTAATTGAAGAAAATTAGATTGATTGAGAAATATAGTTTTTTGGAAAGAAAATATATTAATTATTGAGAAAACATAATTTTTAAGGAGAAAATATAATTTTTGAAGTGATTATTTACTTTTTAGAAAAAATAATAAATTTTTGGGTAATTATTTGATTTTTGTGAGAAAATGTTGATTTTTGGGTAGAATATGTAATTTTTAGGAAAAATGTATAAATATTGAAAATTGAGGTACTGTTGAAAATTTTGATCGCAGTAACAGACAAAATAGTAAATTTACAAAAAATAAAATAACATAAATAAATGAAGAGAAGAGCAAACAAAAATGAAAAGAAAACAAAAGAGGAAGAGAAAAATAAACAAATATGGGCCAAAATTGGCATGACTAAGATTAGCATGGGTTGAAATTCGGTTGGGCTTAAAAAGAGATGAAATTCGGTTGGGCGGGCCCAACACCAAAGCCCATGCACCCAAGGCCTGTGTGTCCAGCCCAGGTCCTTCCTCTCCTTCTTCTCTCTTTTTCCTCCATTTTCCAGCAAGGGTAATAGTAGTTTTAATAGAAACCAGCTATGGACCATGATTTAGGACCATGGTTTTGACCATCCATCAGGGTTGTTGGCTTGAAGTCTGAGTATAAACAATAAGGCGCTTTTCATGACAACCCATGAGCACGGGTAATCGATTTGGCCATGCAAGGAGCCTCCCAACATGCAACAAAATCCAATTTTTGCAATTCTTGTAGTCGCAACACCTATTTTCAACAACTTCTTTCTCCTTCGGCCCAATACCATTATCCATGAAATTATAGTCTTTGAAAAACTTTCAGTTCCCTCTACAGGACTGTCAAACTATTGGTCAAAACCCGAGCTATTAGAGACGAAAATGACTAGCAAAGTGAGTTGTTCAACATAGTGAAAAATCTAGAGTAGAAAACTATGTTGATCCAAACTTTGGAGGGGTGGTTTCTAACCCATCTGAGATCAATTTTTGAGGTAAAACAACTCTTTTTAATCCTTGTCATGTGTTCTTCAAGTTCTATTTGTTGAAAAACAAAAATTGAGTTCTTGAATATGGTTTACAGGGTGCCAAAGTTGCTCGCTTGCTAACTGTAATAGCAAAAGTGTTATTTGAACCAACTTTGGGGCAACTATTGAGGCTGTTGAAAACGTCCGTTTGGACTAAAACTTGGGGCAATTAATCCTAATATTTGAGGCTACAAGAAGGTATAAACCTTGTACCCTGAGCCTCAATACTTATGATTTTTTATACATGCAAAGTTACCTCAATACATGAGTATTCTGGTACTTGAAAAATTTTAGAGTTTTGCTAATACATGCCAAGTGTTTGAAGGTATGTTTGAGTATGATTTTAGCGAACTTAGCTCACTATTTTGAATGGGTCTAAATTGTTGGATGTTCTATGATCCAAACACTTATAATAACTATGAGAAATAGTCTTGAATTAGTGACTTAATGAGGAAAAATAGACACTTGAAAATCATAGAAACTATGAGCATAAGAAAAATGGGTCACATAGCAGAAACTTTAGGAGATCAATTGACTGATCAAAACTTGGTATTTTGAGTTGAAATTTGGTGGAAACCTTATTGTGTATCCCAAAAGCAAGTATACCAAATTTTGTCATAATATGATTGGGTAAGTGGGTTAATTTACATGGATATTGGCTATCTGTATACAAAATCTGAGAAATTGAAGTTTATGTTATCACACTTACAGACTCTATCAAATGAAGCCCAAAAATCCAAATCTAAAATTTTGGTAAATATTTAGGAGGTGTAGATCAAATCTAAAAAACTTTACACAAATATAATGCAAGTATTGGTTGCAAAAAAATCGAAAAACTTGTTGTGCAGATAGAACAAAAACCTAAAAATTTGAAAATGTATAAAATGGAAGATTTTGACCAAATTGACCCAATTTTGACCTATTTTGACTCAATTTGATCCAATTTGACCCACATTGACCGAATTTGACCAAAATTGATCATGTTGACTAAGTTTGACTAGTTAACCAAATTTGATCAAGTCAAATTTGGGTTGACCGAGACCGGTTAGGGATAGTGGAACTAGAGTTGAGCTACATTGCTCAAAGGAACTGAAATTGGCTTAAATAATGCAGATCCGAGTGCATAGTGGGAGATTGGACCGAGTAGCGACAGGACATCAGTACGCGAGACTCAAGGTGAATAGTTTATTTACTTTAATTTGTATTCTTTGCATAAAATATATGTGAAATGACATTAATTGAATGGTTTCCTGTGATTGAGATACATCGAATTGGTTTTGAAATACATAGATGGACACTGATAATGAGACCGTAGGCTCGAGGCTCGAGCGCGGGGTCAGGGTACACGATGTGATTGAGATTAGATTTGAGGTTTGAGCATGTGGTCAGGGCATACGATGAATGTGCTTAGCTTCCAACCTACTCGAGTGATGACACTTGAGGAACAATATATTCATTTTTGGATACTTTAAAGTTGCACCAAAATTGCAGGTCATGTTGACCCAATCTATTTTTCTTGAATTCTATTGTAGTGAAAATTTCGAGTTTTGTGCTTTTTGTTCAATAATATTGAAGGATTTTATTTTTCTCAATATTAGCTTCGGTGAATTATTTGAATTTAATTGAGTTGAGCACTTAGACAGTCTCGTGGCTTTGAGACATGGAACGAAAAAGGTTAATGTGACATGGGCCCACCACTCGGGTGGCCCAACACTCAGAAAGAGAAAATGAGGGTAGTGTAGTAATTACACCCTCAAAGCCACATGAGCCTGGGTGTGGGAGGCAGTGTAAGACGTCATGATCAGCATAAAATTCTCAAACATGTTAGAACACTGGTACATCAAAAAACCGTGTAAGTCTTCATAACCAAATCACCAACCACCTGAAAATTTTTTTGACAGAATCTCTTTTAAAAATGTAACATGTCACCGAATTCAAAACCTCCTGATAATCACAATCAATATAAAAACCATATATTTCTTTGTAAAATTAACCATACATCCATGAAATTTATAATTTGTTCCGAAGATGATAATAGGTTTATAATACATCTCCAATTTTAGTAATCTGGCTAATTGTTACAATTAGAGCATACTATCAACTTCAAAAGAAACTAAAAATAATATCACATCTTCCTTTTCCCTTTCTTATCAAAACTTGGAGAAAATAATTGAAAGTAGAGTAAGCAAACAACAAGCTCAGTGAATAATCTGACTTATGGTATTATATGGCCATCATCTGTATAAAAAAATACAAGGCAAAACCAATTTCAATCACTTGCAAATCAAATAAAAGTAACATACATTCATAATATAATGTGTTAACATGCATTCAATTTTAACAATGTGCAATCTTTTTAAAACATGAACCATCTCTCTCCCTCCAGCTAACAGAGCGAATCTGCTTCTCACTGCGCAAATGAGGAGTGCACCAACCTCTAGTTATCAAATTATCTATCTATTTCTATCTCATTCATCTCATGCCAGGAATGCCACAACCAAGATTACCATAACAGTTAATCCTATGAGTCTATTTCCAAAGACTATGACCAATAGAAATGGTGTCATGTCAATAGCTTACTTAGGCATATAATTAATATGCTACAATGTATCAAAATCATTTTATGAAATTCAAGTAAACATGTAATGCAATATATCATTCTATTTAAACAAAAACATTTTTAATATAATACCAACATCAAACATAACACCATAAGTAAGTATTGCTCACAAAATTAATGTCCAACTAGTTCCTATAATCTAATAGCAATTTATCTCCACAACACCAATATAATCCTATCACTAAAAATTATTTACATGCATCAAATCAAATTCAGTTCATTTAAATTTATTTTATATATCATTCCCAACGTATTTGCAGCTTATATTTCACCCAATAAATACATTTGACCTTATGTATTGGTGCACAATAACCTGGATATACTTAATAATCTTTAAGATTATTTTTTTGCTCATATAATATATTTTTATAGCAGAAAATATTAAAAATAGGCTTTCCAATTATATTTTTATTAATTTTTTTCTATATTTCGATAAATAACCCAATTGGTCAATCATTTATCAAAAATCTAATTGATATCCAAAATTTATAAATTTGGTGTCAGTAGGTATGAACTTTCATTCTCTATATTCCTATGGATTTCAATTAAAGTTTTATTGGAGTTTAATATACTCAAAAACTCATCTAAAGGTTATTCAAATTTGGGTATTTATGTTGGTGTGTACAAGACAAAGAATAAAAACTAACTGCATATCTAGGATCTACGTATCACTAGGGGCATATTGGTATAATTTTTATTGAGTTTTACTTACAGTAGGGGAATACCCTATTTGTGGGTACTACTATAAAACACTCCTTTCAGTAAAAATTGGACTCATAAGATCATAGTTAGTGGTTTATTTAATATTTTTGTAACAAGAATTGGGAAAAGGGCTTACCTATATCTCAAATCTATTAAAAAATTGGATCTCCCTTTTGTTTTTCCCTTTTTTCCTTCGTTCGGCTTTTGGGTTTTATCTGCATAATTTGACGGTGAAAAATGATAGATATAAATGAAGTCCACCGCCTAATTTTTATATAAAAAAATAATTACATTTATAACCCAGTTTGAGATAAATAATTCCATAACAACATACCCTATATAACTTATTCTTATTTTTACCTTTATTTACAACTAACGTGAATTATATATATATGTTTTTTTTTATTTACTTAATCACCTAATTAAGAATTATATATATTTATACCCATTTATAATATCTATCCCCATTATCTATAATTCTATAACAATAATACTAATAATAATAACAATAATATTACTATTATTACACTTATTATTATTATCATTAAATCACCCAAATTTATTTATTTATTTAATTTGTTTTTTCAAACCTCTTTATAAATTTTATTTTTTCTCACATGACATTATTTGTACATAACTGTACATGTATAATATATGTTTATACACACATACATCATGTCAACGTGTTATAAAAATTCGGGTTGTTACGATCTTCCCAACTTAAGAAATTTCGTCCTAAAAATTTAAAAGAAGAAGAATGTACCTCAAGTACTGAAAAGATCTAGGAACTACTCCCGCATCATATCCCCATGCTCCCACGTTTGCTCCTCATTATTATGAAATTGTCATTTGACTTAAATAGATGAATTTCTTTATTTCTCAATTTCTATTTTCTTCTACCAACTATTTGTATATGTCTTTCTTCATAACTGGTATCTTCTCCAACTTGTAATTAGGTCAAATCTAAAACATGTGTCAGTTCTGGATAATACTTGCGCAACATAGACACATGAAACACATTATAAACATCGGCTAATTGGATGCTAGAACAAGCCTATAAGCTAATGGACCAATTCTCTCTACGATTTCAAGCAGTCCTACAAAGCATGGAGCCAACTTTACCTTCACTCCAAATCTCATCTGACCCTTCTGTGGTGAAACCTTCAACAAAACCTGATCACCAACTGCGAACTCCAATGATCTATATTGGTTATCAAAATATTTTTTCTGGCAATGTTGGGTTGCTTTAAGTTTCTGCCTAACCTGTTTGCTAATATATTAGATATTATAATATCTATAAGATATTATTAGATTATATAAGATATTATACAATTATATTGTATCCAAAATATATCTAAAAGATATGATACGGTATTTAGTATTTTTCCTTTTTTGCTCTACTATACAACTATAAATACCCTACTTCACCGTGTAAATTATTCATTCAGAAATATAGCAATACAATTTTTATCATGGTATCAGAGCGGGTCTAATTTTCTCTCTTTTTTTTTCGGTGTTTAATTAGCTTCGGCTATAACGATCAACATTGCTCCGATCGTACAACGATAAGCATTGCTCCGATCGTACAATGATCAAGATTGATCACTCTTTTGTTTGATTCCTGTCCTGTGTGCCCGTTGCTGCGCTTGGACCAATCAAGACAGATTGCTGTCCGTTGTTATTGAATCACCCCCAGTTTGGTGCTGCTACTATCAATCCCTTGTTCCGTTCTCGCCGGTACTAACAGTCTCTACTGGTTCACTGGTTCGATTTTGCTGTTGCCTATCAGTCTCCCCACGCCTGCTGCTGCTGCTGGTGGTTCGGTTTCCCCGCTCCCCCTTTCGGTTTGCTGCTGCTCCTCGTTTCAGTCTGTTGTTCCTCCACCCCCCTTTTTTCGGCCTGCTGCTCCCCCCGCCGCCCCCCCTTTTTTGCTCCCCCCCGTTTCTCGATTATCCCCCCCACCCCGTTTTTGCTCACCCCGCCACCCGTTTTTGGTTCTGTCCCCCACGTTTCTGGATTATATATATATATATATATATATATATATAATGGATTCACGCAACAACATTATTCGTCCTATTGATACTATTTTAGATGGGACAAATTACAATATCTGGGCACAACAGATGTCCATTTTTCTTACAGGTCGTCGAATGTGGCGTTTTGTCACAGGAGAAAAGACAGAACCTGTACAAGGTCCTACTGAGACTGATGCTGAGTTTAAAGAATGCCACGAAGTGTGGGCAAGTACTCATTGTAAGATTCTATCCTGGTTCATCAATACCTTCGTCCCATCTATTCAGATTCTTTTGCCAAAATTTCGTAATGCTCAACTTGCATGGAATTTTTTGGCCAACCGATATAATTGCTCGAGCGATTTAGCTCTTCAATATCAGTT
>JAJIYU010006240.1:0-20934 GCA_030144865.1 Tinospora cordifolia | reverse complement strand
TTCCTAAATGGATCCTTGGCCATGCAGAGAATCAAGAATTAGAGGAGCTTTTTACCTAACTATTTCATCCCTTTCTTAAAAGCACAGCAATCAACTCGGACTTGTAAGTTGCTTTCTTCTAGAGAAACAAAGAAACAAAGAAGAGGAATTTTGCTATAAACCTAGCCCAAAGCTTTGACAGAAAGCACTTCACAAGACAATGTCAAAATTAGAACTTTTAATTCTTCAAGGGAAGCTAAATATAATTCACAATCAAGTATCTAGTAGAAGTGATAAACAAGAAAATGAACATGAACTCCATTCCAATTGTAACTAGTATGGCATTTATTTCTCTTGTTCTTCAATTTGGTATTGTTGATCCTTGCAAAACAATTATTACTCAGCAATCCTTGACCCAAATCAAAAAGTTGGCACACTTGTCACCTAAATCTGAGGATAAATTAGAACTTTAAGCATCAGAGTCACGGTGGATCAACCTTCGCACCTCGAAAGCTACGAACCTAAGCTTAAATTCTTAATTGAAATATCTCCGTCCATACCAAGTGCATAGTTCACACAAATTAGGCAATTTACCAAACTCCATTCCCATTTGACCAGATATGATACCTTTGAATCTACGTTTTAAAGCAATTCATGTACTAGAAAGTTTTATTTTTAATTACTTATTTAATTGTTTTTGTGAAAACTTCTCGAAAAATAAATTCAGAGAGATCATCAAAATGTTCATTTCTCTTTCTCCCTCCCTTCTTGTATCCTTATTTCGAATGCAATTTTGGTTAGTATGATGTTCTCTTGTTCTCAGTCAATGGGGTCTATTATTTTGTAATCTCTTATATGCTTAGGTCGTTCCTCAAGCTGGTAAGTGTTTGTTAACCTAACACTGCTTTTTTAAATATTTGTTTATTTGATCTATTACGTTCTTGTTCGTTTTTGGTTTTCTAGTATTCTATCGCATTTATGTGCTTAATTTATATACTTTCAACTTTTGCTAATTTTTTGATACCATCTACAAGGTGTTACTATTGTTATATTTTTAATCAGAACTCAAACAGCTCAAAATTGAAAATTTCATATATTAAGGTTGATATTCTCGCATTAGTTAATTATTTTTATATGAGTAGATATGACTCGACTTACATTGGCTTCAAAAGATGAAAAATTAAACCAATTATAGTTCAATAGATGGAGTTTTTTTTAAGATGGTATTTTTTATCAATTTTTTGTTGTTTAATATTATCAATAGGAGGAGAATAAGTAAAAATAAAAAATAAAAAAGGGTAATCATTATTTTAATAGGCATCAAATTTGACTACTAAATTATTTCCAAATGGTATATGCTAGTGACTTTGTACGTGTTGGAAACACCACATAGATAGGACACCATTAGTCATATAGTCACCTCAAGAAAAAAAAAATCATTAAAAAAAAATGGATGTCAAAGAGATCATATCTATATTTTTATAAATAATAGCTCATGAAAGTAAGAACAAAGTTAAATAATAATTTACATGTTCAACTGAAACAATTAGCACACAGTTTGATAATGTGTTGAAAGCATGGTTATGCGTTCTTCATTGTGTTGTTATTGAAAAAAATTAGAGTCTGTCCCAGATATTAATGTTAATTTTCGCGGGTCACATAGACCTAGGTACCGAACAAGGACAAATGAAATGGCTACCAACGGCTTGGGCATATGTTCACAAAAAATGACCTTCAATTCATGTGTTACTAGATTGAGGGTTCATCAGATGTCATATCAAGGAGAACTGGCTTAAAAGTTGCACGAGGTAAATTCTTTTCTTTTTAAAAAAAAATGTAATAGGATTATGTTTTAAATTTGAAAACTATTTTGCATGATATTATTATCTTTTTTATGTGGGATATTCTAATGGTGGAGGTGTTTTAACACCATTAAAGAACAACAATATCATATAAATAACTAAGATAACCCACTTACTACTACTGAAGAGTTCTTTTAATTTGAAGAACTCGTTTTATTAAGTCAAAATATATAATACCACAAAAATTTGAAAATAATTTTGAATTAAATAATTAAGTACATGAATATTAGAATAAATAATAAATAAATTTCATAAATAAGAAATTTTATAAAATAAAAGAATGAATAAAAAAATATAAAACATATATAATATAGGATTTAAAAAATTTCAAATAACATAGAACCTCAAGATTGGACTTAAAAGACTCAAAAGCAAAGTTTGACCCTCAAAAGTTAAAATGTTATTTTACCACCTAAACGTAAAAGTGTTGTTTTACGTTGAATAAACTTATACTAGTCCAAAGTAGGGTTACATGAGCATTTGACTTATTGATGAACAATTTTAACTACATAGGGTGAAACGATATTTTTACCACTTGGGGGTAAACCGCAACTCGAAGAAATCCAAAGAAATAACTTTTGAGTAAAAATAATGACAAAATTATAGGTTGAATTAAAATTTAGAAAATAAAGGGCATTGGTATTGCTACAATTAATCATCTAAACAATGATAATTTTATTAAATTGAAATGAGACAAGTGATGATTAAATATAGGTTGTCTTACATAAACAAATAACGCCCCAGATCATGGGAAAAAATAGCGTCATTCTAACGAGGAAACAAAATTTCAAAATTTAAAATTTAAGTTCATATATTATATACTATATTATTAATTGGCATGATAAATGAAAACCCTAATAATTAGTTAAATGAACAAGAGTCTCTCAATTGAACATTAATAGGATGGCCCACAAGAAAATAAAGTAAGAATATAATAAATAAGGTGAGAATAAAATCTTTTAATTGTTTCTAAAACAAGGATCTAGGAAATAAAGAGAATTTTTCCAAATTTCGCAGTTATCTGGTTCCTTGTTGGACAAAGATTGTAATCCCTCCAAACTTAAAAACCCTAGCCGTCTTCCTTTGATTTTGTGCACATCTAAATGCTTATTCCCTCCTATTCTCCTCATCTTGAAGGCCAAAAGAAGAGATGACAAATCATTAGGGCTTATACAAGAGAAAACTTACACACTTGTGGGCAAAACCCTACACTAGTCATCTCCATAATTATTCTCTTGGGCATCCGCACACTTGTTGAAAAACTTCCTTAAACCTAAGTGTACACTTCACCCCCTTCTACTTGACTTGTGCCCTATTAACCCAGGGTTGGGAGTCCTTAACACCTCAACCCTTGATATATTTTTAGCCACCATTAGATCAATTAAACACTGATGAAAATCACAAAAGAACACCCTAGAAATTGTCCTAAAGGCGAAGCTAAACCTATGGAGACTACACCAAAAAAGGGCATTCAAACATACACCTTGGGCATACTTTTGCCAAGTTGTTAAGTTGGGATCTTGGATCCACATCCTAATATGTTTTCTTGTTGACGTTGCAACTTTAGAAGGTGTAAGAACAAAAATGAAAAAATGGTGTGGAAGACGACTAAGAACGGATCAAAAGAAAGGTGAACAATCTCGAGGTATAATCCATAGAAACCCAAGTTTAGGTCGCACAAGCATGCACCACTTGAGATCAGTCATGAAGTAGGAATAAGGTGTTGTCTTCACATGAAAACCACCACTTTTGGCATGGTTTGAAGCAGGTGACAATGGTCTAACATCTTACACACATACACCCAAGGAGTTAGCAATGAAAAATACCAAAAATAATGAGTTTTAAGGTCTTTGAGTGCCAACTAATATGGCTGCACATATGCAGCCATATATTAGTGAGTTAGGACTTCAAAACTAAAAGAAAAGTTTGAAAAAATATGAGGCAAAAGAAGGGGAACGCAACCCAAAAGGCATTGCCTAGGATAGGGCACCATGCGCATGAAAACACATGAATTGCAGATTCATGTAGGAAAGTGTGAGCGATCTTAAGACTTCAAGCTGCAACCTTTGTAAACATAATAAGGTCACCTTGAAATCACTTGAAAGGGTTTATAATAAGGGGAAAGTGGCTAAAAATGAAAACCCTAGGATATAGCCTTATAGGACACCATGTGGGTAGGAAAACAAGTAGAAAACCTAATAAAAATGGTGCATAATCTTGTGCACACTTAAGAGTTGAACGTGTGCAGCCATTTTAATGGTAGTAAATCCTCATTTTGAACTTTAAAGAAACTTCAAAATCATAGAAAGTGGTTTATGCTACGTTGTAAATGCTTACCCACGTAAGATTACAAACTAGGTACATCAGAATAGGGTATAACCATGGTTTCCACGTGAGAAATGCATGTTGAACATGATTGAGTATTTAAGATTCTTTAAAACATATAAAAAGTCATTAGAATTCATAACTAATGACTCCTCAAGGCTAAAATTGAGTTGGCCAAGTCCACCCACGAAACAGGTCTTACAATGCATAAACAAAGTCATAAGAATACTAATTGGTGCATTATCTCATGCCCTTGCCTATAAATAGTAAAAAAAAATGAATAGAATAAGACATGAAAATCCTTATGATATGGAATAAAAACATTAACATGATGTTTTAATATGTTAGGGTAAGTTTGGAGTGTCAAAGCTCAAAACATGAATATTGATGAAGAGTTGATGATCAACTACAAGCAAAATTGAAACCACATTATCTTGGTTTTAGATAACAAATGTGATCGAATTTTCCTTTCAAAATAGCATATGAACTTCATGCTAGTTTA
Source organism: Tinospora cordifolia (assembly GCA_030144865.1). Classification (NCBI taxonomy): domain Eukaryota; kingdom Viridiplantae; phylum Streptophyta; class Magnoliopsida; order Ranunculales; family Menispermaceae; genus Tinospora; species Tinospora cordifolia. The sequence goes on along the minus strand of JAJIYU010006240.1, from coordinate 16,266 downwards.
TTACCTATATGTACATGTTTGTATGATTGAGCACTTCTGTGGAACCATGGTAAAGTATCTACTTACATCCAATATGTTAATTGTGGTTCATATGTTATTATGCTAAGCTCATTGATTATTTATTATGGATCCTTTCATTATGAATACCATGTCTAAATATCTCTGTCATTTATCTAATTGATTATATTCCATGTGTTAATCAAATATGACAAACAATGTATTATAATTAGCAATCTTGATTTGTCAATTGGAAATATGACTATTAAGTTTAAAACCACGTCCTATCATGACATATCCATTTTTAATCTTCATAGGTATTGTCCCTAGGTAAAAGGTTTCAAATCCTAAATTTTTGTATGTGCCAAAAGGTGCAACTCTTAATGATTACCTACGGGAGTATTTTGTTATTGTGATAGATAAAAACATAGATAGAAAATATTTACTTGGAGAATTTTAATTTTTGTCTCAAAACAAATGTGATATTGAGGGTGAGAATGGTGTGAATATCAAGGCCAACATTAATTAAATACTAAGAGTGAGGCTAATTATTATCAAATAATTGATAGAATGGAAGAAAAAGATATTGTTTATCATGTGATTCATAAACAAATCAATCCATCAAATCAAACGAAAAGCCCTTTCAAGCACAATGGTCCATATTTGATCATTGTGGGTATATCCCCTCATGTGGTACGTTGAACCCTAGGATCATGGATTAGTGTAACATCATTCCCATGTGCAATTCTTTTTGAGTCTTGTTCAAGGTTTACTCGTAGGCATGAGCCTAGCTTAGAAAGTATCAGTGACAATCAATGCCTTTACTAGGAAGGTGTTCTTGATAGTTGATGTTCACTTGAGGGCATATCCCCAGAATAAATCCTGAATTGACAAATGTCTCATCCAAGATAACAGAATATTGAGGATAGTCTTTTTTGTTCTAATGCCAACCCAAAATAATAAAGGGATTGAAATGTCTATTACGTGCAAGTGATTGAATAATTGTTGTCTTAGCTAAAGTAATGTATACGATATGCTTGGGATAATTCATTGAGCTCCTTTAAGCTCACTCCTTCCTTTCACTGTTTTAGGTATTTATTGATTGGAGTGGACTCAAAGACCATTTTTGACACTAATAGTGCTAGTAGTCGAAGGTGTCAAGTAAAACCTTGTTTAAGCCTAGTCAATTGGCCCTAGGTTTTCTCTTGTATTCTAGCATTTTACTTGCAATGCTAGTCTTATAACCATGTCTTTATGGTCCTCATTCAGTGGTCGAATCCTCCATTATGTGTTCAAATACATTGACCGTGCTTTATAACAAATGTGATGGCCTTGTAATGGTCTATAGTCTGTTTATGCTTGACATTGACACCATAGTTAGGGAATAAGGTCTTGGAACCATGTTGGGTTTATTTATATAACGTAGCATCCCGTCTTCCAATTGACCACGTCTATGAAAATAAAAATGCAATTTAAAATGAAGGTTGGCACCTGAGTTTTTTTTGTAATTAGACGCTAGTGCTTTGGGTGATCCATGAGCAGAGTGTATTAGTTGCATTGCATACTAACATTATTATATGTATTTAGTAAATATTTTGCATGGTTTTTGTAGGAAATAGGACATATTTGTTTATAATTAGGTGCACAATCATTTTTATTAGTAATGCATGTTTATTCATAATTAAAGAATTTTAATAAGGTTTTCATGTATTTATACTTGTGATATAATGCTCAAAAAAGGTTTTCAGTGGTTTGTACAAGTCCAGATTAAGTGAGTATAGAAATACAAGCCAGTACAAAGGAAATGAAGCTTAAACAAAGGCAAAGATGGTCATTATCGTGGACTTGAATCTATAAATAATTGCACATTCATTAAGCCCAATAGCAAGGGGGCAGGCAGTCATGGAGTTATTGTACATGACCCAACATTGCATCTAGGCCTAACAGCAATGAGGTGTTAGGGAACGTAACTAATAGATATTAAGGTGCCTCAAGAGAGAGTTTTAATGATAAGTTTCACAACCTACAAAAACAGGGAATAGATTAATTGAGATAAGAATTAAAGGGGAATACATGATAATTTACTATTCTAAAATCTTAATTAATGTAGCTGGCAATCCAATACTCGTTTGTTTTAAATCTACTTTTTGTTTAATTTAAGTTTTTAATCTTCACTTAGTTATCAGCCTCAATAAAATTGATAGGAATATTAGTTTAAGATTTGAGATTATTAACCACGTATTATTTCCTGATGACGATGTTCGGTTATTTATCGAATATTACTATTGCGATCTTGTACATTTGCAGTGATCCCAATAGAGTGTTACAAAATACAATGTCAACTAATTGCATCATATGATCTTCTTCAAAACTTAATTACAAGGGAAATATTTGTAAACCCATTGGAACATCTACAAAATTATAGTAAAAGTGATGATGATGATGATGGCGTAGATCAAAATTATGATCCAAGTAGCTTAGAAAGTGAGCATTGTACACATGTTAAAACATCGAATGCATATAATACATTCAAGGAAAATTTAGCCTGCGAATTTTTTGAGCACTGGCAACGAAGCCAACTAGATAGTTGTCCATGTTAATGTTCGATGTTTTCACTGTCTTTCAAAGTTTAAACTCTTTCTTTATGTTTCAAACTCATTACATGTTTTCTTTATGTTCATGATTAAACATTTATAGATTTCATGTTATTCATTTTTGCTTATGCTTTGTAAAGTTTATTAGTTGTTTGATATATACAGAATGGTTTCTATCGATGAATCAATGTTAACTAATTATTCTAAAAAGCATCAATGGGCTATATTAATATACAAGATAATTAGAAAAAATTTTGCTACACATTTTAATATTGGTAAGTGGAATGGAGATAATGGTTCCTTTGCACACCGGTATTCACAACAAAGGGAAAAATTATATTAGAGAAAATTCTTCAATGTGAATTTAAGGCACCACCATATATTGAATCTTGTACAAAAACATTGAAAATTTCTTAATTTACTTTAAACTAGAAATTTAAACTTAATTTTCTTTATTTTGAAATTAGTTTTTTAATTTTTTTTTAAATAAGTTTGATTATAATAATTGTCAAGACATGTATCAAAGAGCTTGTTAGTAGATTATTTGGATTAATAAACCAGCATGAGACTTTTATTTGGGTTTGATAAACAAAATTTTAAAGAACTCCTTTTAGTATTTTTTATTTTTTTTGTCACATACGTTAGAGATCTTTTATTTGGGTTTGATAGACATATGTTCGTAACTTTCATTTTTTTAAAATAGATTTTTAACCTTTTCTCATATTTAATGATGTAAGCTCATTGATTCTTATTTAATTTAGTTTATTAGATATTTTGATAAATATACCATAAATCAGTATATAACATGTTTATAAAACGTGTTTAGTAGTCTATTTTATAATTAACCCATCACTTATATTTTTACTAATGTCTAAACATTGACTATATTTATCTAATCACCCATATTTGTTGACTAAAAAATAACTTCATAATAATAAATTTTAATTTTATTGAGAGTCATTTGATGATAAAAATTAGTTTTACATTTTCACAAATAATTATGGTTTATGAAAAGTGTTTATTTTAATAAATAACATAATTTAATTTAATAAAAAATTATTATTTTTCTAAAGTTATTTTAATATTTTCAAAATTTTCAAATAAATAGTATGTTTAAGAAAAAATAATTATTTCGATTAATTTTAACAAAAAATAACTTTATCTTGAGATTCTCTTGCTCAATCAAACATTATGGTATATTTAAAAACCAGAAAAAAAAAAAAAACAGTTACACAAGATTGTGAGGCCACATCCCAAACATTATATAACATAATATTTCCATCATATTTCCTATAAATAATATCCTAGTTAGTAATCTAGTTATCGTTTTGATCCAAAGAGAAATCATTGAACGGGTAACGGATTTGATTTCTAAAAGCTGTAATTGACAAGTAATGAACGATATGATTGACCTAAAACAATTATATAGCTCTTGAATGAAATTAAAGAAGAAGCAAGGTTGGAATCATTAAAGTCGATTAAGAAAATTATTAGGGCGGCTGTGGAACTTTTTCGCGTCCATGCATGTGTTTGGAACCGATAATGATAATGACTTTGGAAAGCAACCACAGGCAGGCAAGCGTAGATGTATCACAATGTGTCTACCCCTCATCCACCATATATTTTAATTATTAAACAAAACAAAGCAATAAACAGATAATTAGTCAATATATATATATATGTGAGTGGAGCAGTTGGATGTTTAAGAGCCAAGAAACCTTGAGGTCTCTCCTTTCTCTCATCCCCACGTTGCGTCTTGTGGACGGCAGCCTGGGAAGGCTTCTTAATTATCTTCTTGTTGTTGTTTTGTTTTGTTTTTTTAAAGTGTTAGTTGTCTTGTCATTTGATTTTGATTTTTGAGGTACATATAACTCATGGACAAAGAAGGGTCAAAATCATTTTGTTTTCAGCATTTCCGATGGAATGTACACGCTAACAAGAAGTGGAAAAATGATAAAAGTGACAAACTATATTAATTACGCAATTTTAGATTTTTTTGATTGATACCCATATGATAAAGAAATGATTTTCTAATTAATAAAAATAGTATCACAAAAAATAATTGTAAAAAAAGAGAAGAATACAAAAATAATAATAAAGTAGAAAGGGAATAAAAAAGATGGCGTGCAAGGCGGATATGAAGAAGAAAAAAGAACAAGGTGACTAGAATGCGGAGAATATTGAGCAGTGGTACTGTAATAATAAGAAAAAATAAAATATTTTGTGGATTCTTTAAAAGAAAATTGTCATTTTTTGCTTGTATATAATTTTTTTTTGTTATCGTGGTTGTAGATTTGTTATAGTGTTAGGTTAAATAAAACAAAAAAGTGTCATTTTTGCACCTGCATGAAAAAAATGCAATTTTTCAACATGTGAGAGCTAATTTTGCAAATATGGGTGCTCCGCGAGGTGTGCGTAGAACGTACATTCTTGAGAACGGGCTTGTAATAATTAGATTCCTGAACTATTCATAACTGCCACAGTCATCTCGCAGTTAGAGATATATACGCACTCGGTTTACTTTTGTCACACATACTTATTTAAGAACCAAGATATTACTAATTTTTATGTTACTCATCTCCTGATCTCACAGGCTATGTCCCAAAATACAGCATGACACTTTAAAACTAAATTAATATGCAAGAGCACAGTAATCATCTCCACATTAATCATGGTTCCCTTAGCTATTTATATTATGGTTCCAACTTATCTCGAGCCTTCAACCTTTAAATATTTAAATTATTAGTCTTAGGGATCAAAGTGTTCTATAACATTTTAAAACATGAGTTAATAGCCCTTTGCCCAATATAGTCCATAATGTATCAAGAATAGTCTATTAGAAAGGTCAAAGGGTTGATTTAACTCTGTGTACTACAATAGAGAAAAGGACTATCACGGTAACGAAAAGCATAAATAAGACACGAAAGGCAAGAATTTACGCATTACCGCAGTAGTCTATTGGTTTACCGTAGTAACCAAATGGACTTAAAAGAGAAAGTTACAGTATCGTGTTACCCTACCGTGGTAACCAAAGTGAACAAGCCCAGAATCGAAGCCCTACTGCGGTAATGAATGGCATTACCCAACCACCGAAATGCAATTGACTGCAAACAAGGCTGGGAACGAATGTACTACCGTGATAGTAACACAAGTTACAGTGGTAACCAGAGTGCAATCATATAAACATGATTCTTTTCTTCCATACCTTCTTGTCCTATGAACTTAACACCCAAAATCTTCAATTTAATGTCGAAATACAAGGGTTAGGTACTAGGATAGGGTAGAAACGTTATACCTTCGCAAATCGCTCAAAATAACTCATTGATGAAGTCTTCACCTCTTTATAGAGGGGTGCTAGTTTTAGTATTTGGATAGGTTTAAGACTCTTGGTGAGATGAGATTTAGTTTGTCTAGGATTCCTTGAGATTATCTTCGATATAATCTCATGCAATTCATGTTCAACATCCTTATCTATCAATTAGGTATAAAATAATGGGTGGCGAGTTTGATCGAGTTACGTGTATTAAAAGAGAAAATCACAATTTTCATGCACGCCGCGCACTTTCGTGGTAATGAATCCATTAACACAATAATCAGAACATTTTTTTATTTGAGGCTATTACGGGGCTTCTCATCAAGTTTTATTGGGTTATGGACACAATTGCATGAGTTGAGGTTTTTTATCAACTAGTATTTTTGGGTTGACTAATATATAATTAAAGAAAATAATATTTTTCTTTCTTTTATGAAAATTACAATTTGTTATAAACTTAAGCATAACTAATTAAAATAAAAGAAATATGAAAGTAAGTAATTGCGAGAAAATCTAAGAAAATAAAAAAGAACTATGCAAGAAAACTAGAAAGAATATAAGAAATTGTACATACAACTTGTTTTATTTTGTTAATGATTTTTCATGAGATATAAAACCCTTTTATATAGATTTTGTGACCCCCAAAACCCCCCTCCCTTCTTTTACTTCTTTAATTATCTTCTAAACTAGTTTATAAAGTTCAAAATCAGTTATTAAGAAAATTTCCATTTAATTTGAAAACCATTTCTATAGCAGAATGATGGTATTTTGAGAAAATTTGTCTTTTCTAATTTATACTCTCTTGGAGTGTTGGGCATCTTAAAAAAGGAGATATCACTTTCATTTGTAGTCTTTTCAAATGCCATAGTCATAACAATAAAAAATAATAACAATAGTTGAAGAAAATTAATTCAACTTTTAACATATATCAAAACATGACTCCTAGAAGTTAAAATGAGTTTGACCAAATAAGAACGTAGGCCTACATTTTATACGAGTTATGCCCTTATTTTCAGGGCATACAATAAACTTATACAAGCTCTACTACATATCCAAAATACAAAAAGAGGCCAAGAAATCAAATAAAGGATGACAAAACAACAAATCTTTTCTTACTCAATCAACAAGCGCCTACATTTGAAAGAAATAGAAAAATGATAAGTTCCACAAGCCTACTAGGTCATATAATTTTAACATCTATTTATTCAAGCATGTACCTATAGCAATCAAATGTACATCACAATATATTAGGCGTTTCAAATAGTTATGTAACACCCCGTGTCACGACCGACTCAGGACTTATTGGCATTGCCATCATGGTTGGGGTCCACCGGGCATTGTCCAGCTGCTTCACGCGGTGACTCAATCGGTATTGTTCCCCCCCCCCCAAGGGATTTTCTCGCCTTCGTGGGATTCGAACCCTGATTATGGGGGTCAAATACAAAGTTTTACGAATTCCCACGATGCAAATTCGTAAAACTTTGTATTTGACCCCCAGAATCAGGGTTCGAATCCCACGGAGGCGAGAAAATCCCTTGGGGGGGGAACAATACCGATTGAGTCACCGCGTGAAGCAGCTGGACAATGCCCGGTGGGTCCAACCGTGATGGCAATGCCAATAAGTCCTGAGTGGGTCGTGACAGTAAAAAGGAGTGGTTCAATGGTAGTGGAAATTTATAAAACTTTGTATTTGACCCCTAGAATTAGGGTTCGAATCCCACGGAGGCGAGAAAATCCCTTGGGGGGGAACAATAACGATTGAGTCACCGCGTGAAGCAGTCGAACAATGCCCGGTGGGCCCAACCGTGATGGTAATGCCAATAAGTCCTGAGTGGGTCGTGACATCCTGGGCCCCACTGTGACGATATTGTCCCCCGTTAGGCACACCAATGGTAGTAGAATTTGTGAAATCTGGGTACTTAAGCCTCAGGTCCCAAGTTTGAATCTCTGCGGAGGCGAAAGAAAACTCGAAGGGGTGGGGACAATACCTGATGAGTCACCACATCCACGGTCTGTCCGGGGTGTACGGTGGGTCGGACCTATGTGGTGTGACAATAAAAAGACGCCTTTTTATTATAACAACCCATTGCTATCGCCACCGGGACCCACACCCACGTACTAGCTCAATGGTAGTGGGAGTTCGCAAAACTTTGTATTTGACCCCCAGAATCAAGGTTCGAATCCCACGGAGGCGAAGCAAAACCCCTACGGGTGGGGAGAATACCTTGTGAATAACAATGTCATAATGAGCCACGACGTGCCATGACGTGGAACTCAATGGTAGTGGGAGTTCACAAAACTTTGTATTTGACCCTCAGAATCAAGGTTCGAATCCCACTGAGGTGAAGCAAAACCCCTAGAGGCGGGGACAATACCTTGTGAATAACAATGCCCTGACGAGCCACGACGTGTCATGACGTGGGTGTGGGTCCCAGAAGCGGTGGTGGTGGGTTGTTATTATAAAAAATGGGCCTTTTTATTGTCACACCACATAGGTTGGACCCACTGCACACCCGGGACACACCGTGGATGTGGTAACTCATCAGGTACTATCCCCACCCCTTGGGATTTTCTTTCGCCTCCGTAGAGATTCGAACCTGGGCCCTGGGGCTTAAGTACCCATATTTCACGAACTCTGCTACCATTGAGCAATCCTAGGTTACAGGTTCAAATCTCTGCGGAGGCGAAAAAAAACCCCAAGTGGTGAGGACAGTACCTGATGAGTCACCACATCCACGGTGTGTCCGGGGTGTGCGGTGGGTCCGACCTATGTGATGTGACAATAAAAAGGCGCTTTTTTATTATCACACCCTGGACTCACTGTGCGTCAGACACCCCAGACACACACCGCAGGTGTGGTGACTCACAAGGTACTACCCCCTCTCCTTAGGTTTTCTTTCCCCTCCGCAGAGATTCGAACCTACGACCTAGGGCTTAAGTACATAGATTTTGTGAAATCTGCTACCATTAAGCTAACGATGAATAATCCCACATCAGCTGGACCTCAGGGGGTTGCTTGGTTCATAAGTGCGCCCGGGTAGTGACCTTGTGACGAGGCCTTTTGGGTGTGAGCTGGGCTCACATACCAAGAACAAAACGCCCACGTTGGGCGTGTCTAACGAGGGACAATATCGTCACAGTAGGGCCCGGGGTGTTACAAGTGGTACCAGAACCAAACCTGAGTGTAACGGGTGTGCATCTAGAGGACGAAATGGCCTCCAAGGGGGGTGAATGAATAATCTCACATCGGCTGGACCTCAGGGGGTTGTCTGGTTCATTAGTGCGCCCGAGTAAGACGAGGCCTTTTGGGTGTGAGCTGAGCTCACATACTAGGAACAAAACCCCCACGCTGGGCGTGTCTAACGGGGGACAATATAGTCATAGTGGGGCATAGCTCAACGGTAGTGGGAGTTCGCAAAACTTTGTATTTAACCCCTAGAATCAAGGTTTGAATTCCACGGAAACGGAGCAAAAACCCTAGGGGCAGGGACAATATCTTGTGAGTAACAATGCTATGACGCGTCATGATGTGCCATGACGTGGGTGTGGGTCTCGGTGGCGGTGGCAATGGGTTGTTACAATAAAAGGCGTCTTTTTATATCACACCACATAAGTCGGACACACCGTACACCCTGAACACGCACCGCGGGTGTGGTGACTCACTACGTACTGTAATCTGCTACCATTGAGCTGACCAACTCAATGGTAGCGGATTCGGCGAACTTTAAATACTTATCCCCAGGGTCTAGGGATCGAATATCTGCGGAGGTGAAATAAAACCCCAAGGGGTTGCGACAGTAACTAGTGAGTCACCACACCCACGATGTGTGTTTGGGGTGTACGGTGTATCCGACCTATGTGGTGTGACAAGTTACTTGTTTTATGGTTGGTCACATGTAGGGCTGCAAGCCCCAGGTAACCCATGGGTTGCAAGCCTCAAGTAGCCCATGGACCATAGCTATTAAACAACCTTGTTGTGAACGTGCACATGACCCAAAATACACACCATCAAAGAGTGGATGTAAGGTCTTTAAATGAGTGACTGGCCCAACTAATGTCATAAAAACATTTGGTAAACTACCACTATCTAACAATCTCAAAATGTGGATTGTTATCTTGATCATGTGATTTCAAGTGTAGTCAATCAACTTATATAAGTAATCAAAGTCATAAACAAATGAAGACATGTTCTTATGAATGAATCATAAAATATATTTCATATTGTATTCTTGTGTAAATATATATTCATCCTGTATTATTTTATATTTTTCCAATTTCAAGTTAATGGCATTAGGGTCCATAACAACATAACATGGTTGTATTCATGTACGTTGAAAACTATTTCTATAGTGAAATAATGATATTTCGAGAAAGAAATAGTCTTTTTCAATTTATTTCTTCTTCAGTTTCGGGCATTTTGAAGGGGCAAATGTTACATTTATTTGTATTCTTTTCAAATTTCAATCATAGTAATAAAAAAAACTAAAACCAACAATAGTTGAAAGAAATAAATTCAACTTTTAACACATTCCAAAATGAGCCTCTGAGGGCAAAGTGAGTTTGCCCACAAAATACCTAAAGCCCATACTGGCAAAGCGTACAATAAACTCATGCAAGCTCTAATACATATCCAAAATACAAAAAGTGACCAAGAAGAGTTCAAATAGAGGATGACAAAATATCAATTGTCTCCTTAACCAATTAATGAGTATATGCATCTAAAAGAAAATAGAGAAGTGGTAAGCTCTAGGAGCCTAGTGGGTCATATAATTCTAACATTTATTCATTCAAACATACATTCATAGAAATCAATAATATATTAGGCATTTCAAATAATTATTTATTTTATGGTTGGTCATTAGGTAGGGTTGTAAGCCCCAACTAGCCTACACGGTTGTAAACCCTAAGTAGCCCATGCACAAAAGCCTCAAATGACCTTGCTATGGATGTGCACATGACCCAATATACCATACTATCCAGTAATGGGTTTTTGAAATTAGGTTCGCCTACAACCCTTGGAAATCATGTAGGGTTTTTTTATAATCGACTAGCCCAACCAGTGTCACAAAAACATCTAGTAGACTACCATTGCCAAGCAACATCAAAATGTAATCGTATGATTACGAGTGTAGTTAATCAACTTATATAAGGAATCAAAGTCATAAATGAATAAATAACATGTTTTCATGTTTAAATCATGAAATATATTCCACGTTGTATTCTCATGTAAATATATATTTATCTTGTATCATTTAGTGTTTTTCATTCTCCAGTTCATGGTATTAAAGTCAATAACAACATGAAATAGTTGTATTCGTGAATATAATCAAAACTCAGTATTTATCTAAAATTACATGTATGCCGAGTAATTCTAGAAGCATAAACATCAAGCAATTCATCATTCATGCAACAAATATGTATATTGATGGCATCATCATTCATCACAATACACCAAGGAACAAATTTTCATAACGTGCACCAAAAGTTAACCAGGTACATAGTACTACCTCCTAACCACATTTATCATGACTATTACACATGGATGTCTACGTGAAAAGAGGTTAGAGGTATACTAATCACCATCTCAACTTCGTTTAGCAAGTGATCAGTAGCAATATAAAGTGACTACTATTCCTCCGATCTATGCACAATCACCCCTATGTACAAACAAATGTTCGCTTTTAATGTGCAATCTTTAGGACTAACTAACTATTCTAAGTTTGTGTTATTCTAGTTTATTTTGGTTTTCAAGAATCCTTCTATAGGGTCCCAAATTGTGGCCTGAAAGTACAAGAAACATCAGTCTTGTTCCAAAATTTGTGTTTTAAAATGGATTAGTGCTACACGCTACATGTTTGGTGTGGCATGCTACACTTTTGGAAAACTCCCAAAATTGTGCCCAACAGGGCACATTGGTGAAGCGTGCTACTATGTATTTCTAGGCACAAAGCAGTATGCTATTTTCTTTTTCGTTCAGAGCCTTTCTGATGTCAAATATAGGTGTTCTAGGAATTTCTTTTTTTTTTTGCCTCTCAGTTCTCTACAACACTATAGAGGTTTAGTTTCATGATTTCCAAGGACATGGTATCAACTCAAGGATTTTCCCTAATTGGTTGTCAGTTTGATGGGTTCATCATTCCATGTGAGCAACCCATCTCAGAACGTACAATTCTTACAACTCGGTTCACCATTTCTTTGAAGGTTTTACTGCGTACTTTCTAAGGGTTAAAAGGTCCTAGTATTATATATATGGTATCCTTCTTAGAATTGAGCTTAACTCTGCTAGTCACTAAGTCTTTGTAACTCGGATTTAGGTGTTTAATAGCCCTACTTTATGGTCTTGATTCTTAGTCTATAGTGAATGGATTTATGGCACTCTAGAGGCATTGCAATCATGGCAAAGGCCATAATCTGGTAGCTTTAAGGTCTCCATAAGATTGGGCTTGTGGTTTGGATGAACTATCCTCCAAAATGGTTGGATACTCAAGACACTATCACGACAAAGTGTTCACTCTTTGGTTTCCTTTCGATAATACATGAATCTTGGGACAAAGGGATGGTTAAGAATACTTACTATGGTTAGTTTGTTGTTCTCCAAACCTCCCAAATCCCAATAGAAGTCTCTTCACAAACTAAAGATTCTCCCACACTTCTACACTTAGAGAATGATCCTTTCCTCCCTTTGTTGCTTCTCTATTTCAAGTGTTGAATGCATAGGTCAAATGTAGGCATTCATAAGTTGTATTTCTAATTATTGATATTGGTCTGATCAAGGAGCACATGTCCCCAAATAATTGGGTTATGTTATGGGCTGAGAAGAACACAACTACTTTCAAAAGTTGAGCACTTGGACTTCTACAAAAATAAAAAGTACTCAGGTGCTCAATTTCCCACCCCATTTTCTTGCATGTTTGTTGATGATCTTTTCTCTTCTGTTACTTGACCAATATGAGTCGAAGTATGAGCTTCCATGGACATGCCAAAAGTATGGGCTTCCACGTGCATGCCACATAGCACTAGTTAAAGTTGGCTCATTGAATCAAAACTGCATCTGCAGTCTATCAAACAGTGCAGTATGTTGCATTGTGGGGCTTTACCCCATTTGGCAGCACTACAACATGCTACTGCCGAGTGAAGCACGCTACATAACCCCTTTTTCATCCTCCTTAGCATCTTGAGTATTTCAACATAAAGCTTTTCGCCTAATTTCTTTGTTCCAACCTTGAAATAATTTTCAAAAATTCCTTGGTATCCATTTCGCATTGCTTTGGAGGTCCAATTTTAGACCATAGTCATTCATTATTAACCAAAGTTTATTAAGGCCTAATTATGGTTAGTTTGTGATCAAAATTTTGAGGTACTACAGATTTTCTATACATAGGGCTATATCTGTCATTTACACAATACATTAAATATAATTAATAGCATTCAATTAATCTTATTAATTAGGAGATTAGGGGTTTTAAATTATAGATATTAGAAGATATTTAAATTTTAAGGTTTACATTTGTATTAAAAAAGATGCATTTAATATATTTATAATACACTCCATGTGAATGTCTTTCAAATGAAAACATATTTCATTAAAGTCTTACTAGATTAAACTCAATGCAAAAAATAATGAAGAAAAGGAAGATATTTCTTGCGGAGGCTTGTATTGCTAATTATTCCTCATTGAAAACCTTACTTGAAATAATCCGAAGGGCAAAAACCATAGCTAAAAAATTTAGCATGCTAAAACAATTAGTAATTCATTTTTTAGTCTTCTCCTCGTGATGATATGTATAATTTTTTTTCTATTATTTTATTCAAAAGGCCTTTGAGCTATGCACCCTAAAATTATATGCAACTTTCTTAAACGTTGTATTTGACAAAACATTCATAAACAAGCCTACAAGATTTTTCACTTAATCTTATTTGTTAAATATTAATATATCATTCTTTTAAAGCTCAAATGTAAAGACGACTTTTGGTAAAATATATTTGATTCTATTACCTTTAATATATGTTTCTCTTAAATGTCAATTCACACAGTATGTTATCATCATATAATATTGCAAGACAATCTTATCTTGCTTCATGAATCACCATGATATCACAATATCACCAAAAGAAAATGCAAATGATTTTTGTTATATTGTGTTGTGAGGATACGATAAAAATTCACCATTCGCATATCCAAGCAAATTTGGTGTTACTTCTCTTGAGTATAATAAACTCGCATGACTATTCCTTTAAGATAACATAATATGCACTTAATGTTATTCCAATGTCTTTGAGATGGTCCAGACCTATATAACAAGTAAATTAACAATGAAACTAGTGTCCAATTTTGTACAATTTGCTTACTACATGAGGATGAAAAGTGCCTTTATTCACTTCAAGTGTAATTTTTCCATCTAAAATTACTTAATAAATGTAATTTTTCCATCTAAAATTACTTTAAAAGTTTTTCCAATATAATTCAATTAATAAACAAAAACTTTACTTGAAACACTTTTAATCTATAAGCTAATACAAAATTTTGTTTTTCTAAGATCTTTTATCTCAAATTCTTTCTTCAAGTAATTTGATATTCTTTCAATTTCTTCACTTGTTCCCACCTATTTAAGTCATCAATATATACAACACAATCATAAACATAGTTGATACTTTCTTGAAAAAAAAAAAGGATGAGTAATTACATTTCACATAACTTTCCTTAAATAAGTATTCACTGAGGCAAATGTATCGTAAGTGATATAAAGCCCATTTTGTAATACCTCGAAATTTCTAAGTCAATAATAAGAAATTTTTAAGTTGATGATTCCCCAAGATGACTATATTTAAGTGTCAAATAATCTTGGTTAGCAAAAGGTTTAACATTATTAAAAACTAGATCACTTAACCAGTCTGACACAGATACGATAAACTTTAAAAAATTATTTCAAAGGCAAAGCGATCAATTAGATGATGAACTTCATATCAAAATGCTTAGGATGCCAAAGAGATGTAAAGAAAAGTAAAAATAATAATAAACAAATAAAGGTAAAAAATAATAGTATTAATAAGAATAAGAATAATAAATAAATAAATAACAATTAATAAATAATAATAAATGATAAATAATGAAAATCAAATAATCAAATAATAAATTATTGTCTAGTGTCATGAATAATAAAGTTGGCTATTTTTATTAATTAACATATTTCAGAAGTGTCCTGAATAGTAAAGTTAATTATTTTAGTTATTTTAGGTAATTTAATTAATTGAAATAATTAAAAATGAGTTTAAAGAAAATAATAATATTCTCCAACCACCACTACTATCATCTTTAATTAATAGCGTCATTTTTAATTAAATAAAAATGACTTTAAAGTATATAAATAATATTTTTCAACTACCACCACTATCATCTTTAATTAATAATATCATTTTTAATTAAATAAAAATAACTTTAAAGTATATGAATAATATTCTCCAACCACCACCACTATCATCTTTTATTAATTAAAGAAGATAGTGTCATTTTTAATTAAATAAAAATGACTTTAAACTATATGAATAATATTCTCCAACCACTATCACTATCATCTTTAATTAATTAAAGAGGATAGTGTCATTTTTAATTAAATAAAAATGACTTTAAAGTATCTAAATAATATTCTCCAACCACCATCACTATCATCTTTAATTAATTAAAGAGGATAGTGTCATTTTTAATTAAATAAAGAAAATCTTAAATTACAGCAATAATATACATCAAACTACCATCATTAATACTTATAATTGCTTCCAAACAAGCGTGCTTGACCCCCTTGCCTCTCCATTATTCTAACCTAGCCTCTACCATACCCTAAACACTAGCCTTAATGATCAAAGCTCTACAATAAATAGAGAGCCTATCTCCCCCATTCTCCTTACACCAAACTGATCCATTGAAGTGTGCTTGAGAGAAAAGGAAGAGGAGAGTTTGGAAAGAAGAGTAGCTAAAGTTGAGGTACAAGCTCTCTCATTGGTCTCTTTAAAAAAAATTTTATTAGTTTTTTCATTTCATTCAAAGTTTGAGTTACATTATGTCCTAAAAAGACCACATCACTTTGAATAAGTCTTTTAAGACCATAAAATGCTTAAAAAGATCCAAACCTTTCACCACAAAATTCTGACAATCGTAATGTAATACCTAAAATTTTAATGACGTAATAGTTGTAATACCTAAAATTTTAGTGACATAATAACCGAAATTTGAGTTTCAAATACATATACGTATATATTTATAACAAATACATATATGTATATTTGTCATTGTTATGCAATTAATTAGTTAGCATAGAAGTATAAAGAAATATACGATGGTTAATATTAGACATAAAGAATTGTTGG
>JAJIYU010006239.1:0-20933 GCA_030144865.1 Tinospora cordifolia | reverse complement strand
ATTAAAGCTTTTGTTGGTTTTTGTCTGGGCAAACTGAACGAATAAGGAGCTACTATTGGTATGGTGTTTGGACAAGAAGAAGAACAAGGCCAGCTACTACCCTAAGCTGAGAGTGAATAACGTTGTTGTGTGTGTGCTATTGAGGGTTAAGGCGTTCGTCTGTGGTGTTGAAAATCATGAACAAAGGAAGAACGATGAAGACTTGTTGTAATGTGCATGATCTTTGGATAAACAAAGAACGAACAAGAGAACGAAGGAGATGAAGGCTGTGGGTGTGAACTGCGATTTGAGTTTTTCTGATACAAACCGTGAAGAAGAAGATGAACTACAATTTGGCGGTGCTATGTGCGTGTTGCTGCTGCTGCCGGATGAAGATAAAAAAAACCAGCCATTGTTGGTCGTACTACTGCGTTTGGGCGTTGTTACTTGAAGAAGAAAACCAGCAGCTGCTGTTGCAATTTGTTGATATTATGATATTAACGAAAATAAAACAAAAATGTTGATATAAATGATAAAATAAAAGTTAAACGAAATTTTTTCGAAAATATTTTTATAATAATGCTATTTTCTGTAATTTCCTCTTTTATAGCCCAATTTTCTTTTCTTTTTTTTTTTTTTTTTTTGGGCTTCTTCTTCATTTTCTTTAAAAAGAAAAAAAAAATCTTGGCTTGCCAGTTGCAAACCAAGATTCAAGAAGAAGAGGATTTTCAAATAGAGTTTGAAAGATAATTCAAAAAATACGTTAAAAATAAAAAGGACAGACTGAGGTACCTTAACATACTGATATGGCCTATTTAGTGGCAATCAACAAGCAATTGTCCTTTTTCCATCTGTGTTCCACAAGAAGTTCAAAATAAGGAGTCATGGAGAGAATAGACAAAAATTTATGACCTTTTGTTTCATAAAATAGCCTCCTGTCTGAACAACATGGGCTCAGTCAGCTGGTGGCGTAAAATAGACAAAGGCATTGCATATGATTGCCCTAACAAGGGTGACGACCAAAATTTATGACCTTTTGTTTTATAAAATATTCCTCAATTTTTCATGGAGAGAATTGGCTGCTAGTATAGCATAAATCGACTTTATAAACCAGACTGCCAGAGAAACTGAATCATATTAGATTTATACAAATGCACAAAGCGCGGGGGAAGAAAAGAGCAATCTCCGTACCTTTTCATAAGCCCAAACATTGAAAAGATCATCCTCAGAAGCACTTCCAAAGACAGATAACCGAACTGTAGACAGAGAGATTAGACTGTTGGAGGGAGCAGCAATTTCTTAGCCATATCAAAGATTAACAAGACAACAGCATTAAGAAGAAATAGGATCATGAAACAACTACATAAATTCACACACACCTGTAGCATTGTGATCCTGTAACCTTCAAATTTAAACAGAGAGAACCACTCTTCCATATGTAAGGTTACAGCAGAACATATTCCACAGTAGTATCAGCTGATCTACCATAGCAGTATTGTAAAAAAATATCTGAATAGTGTCCTGAAAAAAAATCCAACGATAAATCTAACCACCCAGAAACAGCAGAACGCGAAGGAAACAGGGAGCTATACTAGTTAATTTAGTTGACCGATAACTTTTACAACAACAAGAGACATGAACCAACTCCATACCCAGTTAGAATTAGGTTTTAATCATGGGGGTTCTCATCAACACAGTGAATGTGAGTGCTATGAGCTTGCTCAACCTGCCAATCAAAGATAATGGCCACAAAATATCAGAATCAAAGCACAAGAGATTAACTGAAAGCAATGTATATGATTTTTTGGGCATGTCGTTTGAAGTCCTTTCAATGATGCAGGTGAAGAAAATGTCACACTGGTTCTTATTAAGGAAAACTCAATTGGAATTGAGACATCTCCACCCTTCTTAAAAACATATTAAAAAAAAAAGGATAAATGAAAACTCTACCAGAGTTTCAGAATTCTTATATGTTAGATCTTATAAAAATAAAGAAGAAATACTAAATTCATCGAGTCATATTTATACTGATTGTTTTACTAACATAAATTATTGTATCAAAAAATTTCAATCCTATTCTTAAAGGCATTAACCATGTGATGTTTGTAGCAATTTTATCACAGCCAGTAGCTTTTTAATCACATTTGCTTTTACTTTTCTGCTGTTAAAAAAGTGAAACAATTTGGAAATCCCTTGTCCAAAGATAGAACATTTCAACACTATCAGTGCTTTTCTGTATGTATATATGTTACAAAACCATTTCCAATGCTTTAAGCAAAATAAAATACCTCTATTATCATGCATTATTCATCTGAATCTTGACACAATAAAAGAAAAAGCCCACAAACCTCTTTTTATCACTTAGAAATTCATGTAATGGCCCTTTTTAAAGACCTTCAAGGACCTTTTATCCCATAATATCTAATCGTCCAATGAGCCCAACATTTATTCCTATAGATGGTTCTCACCTCATATGGTTCCTCATTCAAGTCTTTCGAAGCCATTGGATCATTTTTCTCATTCAAATATCTGCTCCCTTCTCTCCTCCATCCCAAGGAGAAACTACGACCAATTCATTATTTGTATGGCTAGATCCAATATACTGGTCCTTGCAGAAAGGAAAAAGAACTTCATGCTCTTCCTTTTGTTAAGGAAGGACTAGAGATATCCTATTGATTGTAGCTTTCTCAGAACTATAGTGATTTCATAATACAATGGACAATCTAGGATTTTCACTTGTGCTCAATTTGTATTAATGCATGCTTATTAAACAAGCTACTTGAGATAGGGTGTTGAGACGTGATCCACGAATGACTGAAATTAGATTTCCTGATTTTAAAAAATTAGTCACCTTTTTATACCTAATCACTCCAACCAGAGGCATTCTGCTAGTGTAAGGAAATTATGGACAGTAAATTGCAGACATTCTAAGGTGCAACCCAGTCAACCTGATCTAACCAACCAAATTTGCCCCAATGTCTCTGCTCTCGGCATGTGTCCCTTTCAATGGCAGTAAATTAATCACATGATGTCAAGCCCTCCCTGGTTGACTAGTGGTTTACAGTTAATCCATGGCCTGCAAAGAAACAATCCCTAAATCCAAACTACACTCTCATATTCTCCCTACATCGTCAATTTACTCCTAGTCCAAATTGTTAATCTTGTCCTATAGGCTCTGAGGACTAACACCAGGAGCATGAGTATGATGTTTTCCTTTTGTTGTTGTTGTTGTTGTTGTTGTTGTTGTTGTTGTTATTATTATTATTATTATTATTATTATTATTATTATTATTATTATTATATGGCCTTCCACATGCCTCACCCATCATATCATACGTTCAGATGCTTAATCTATAAGCTTGATTCAAACCTTAGGTCAATCAGCAGCTGAAAATATGCCTCAACAAAGAAAATGCTAATCAGGTGGCCTTTTGCCCACCGGAAGTGGGTATCTTGGTTGGGATCACCAACCACAAAAGTTGACCTGTCTTCCTAGATATTCTCAAGACAAACAAGACAATCTTAGGCCCAAAACTCACTAGACCTGCCCAGTTACAACCCAGACTCAGTAGATTGCTCTAGAACTTGTTTCACTAAATAATGTCAAGCAATAAAAAATAATATTGTAACAGAATACATGGGGATAGGGTATCCAACACGGAATTACAAGATACAGTTCATTCCTTGAGAGGTACACTCAACAACTTTGTGGCAGTGTAAGTCAAAGTTTAGGACTTGTGTGCTTGCACATTATATAACATATCTGTATAATACTGCAGCTTTATTATTCATTAACATTGTTAGGAAGACTAGAGTTAATGAAAAAAGGCACCTGAGCTTGATGAGCAGAACCAACTCAATTATCCAATAGAATGAAGCAAGAGTCATCACCTACACTGCAGAATTCCTGTAAACTTGAGATCAACAATTAACAAAAAGGAGAGGCAGCATAATTGAAGAGCATTAAAACAGGAACATTATAAAATTAAAATTAGAAGGGCATAATAGAAGGAAATATGGGTTGAAAACTACAAATTGTTGACTACTACATTGTTCACATCATATTGTTATTTAAAGAGAACAGCAATGAAAAAGAACATTCACATCTCAAAAGGGTATTCCAGGCATGAGATGAGAATTTAGGAAAACCACAAGGGGTATACAATTGACCATGGCAAGTTGGTGACAACAGTCAACTTTTTTTTTTTTTTTTTGGGTGCAAAACAAAGAGCAAGGCACTATGGCCTCAGAAAAGAAACAACAGTAGCATCTACAAGCAACAGGAGGATCTCAGGAGGAGCTTGATTATGAGTAACACAGCTGCTTTCTGAAGTAAATGCTCTATTAGCAAGAGCATCTGCACACTAATTCCCTTCACGAAGAGTATGACAGATGGAGAGCTGCCATGATCTTCTCTTAAAGATATTGATATCCTCAATAAGATGAGCAAGAGGGTGAAAAGAAACGTCCACGGCATCTAGGATGTCTAGAACCAATCTGTTTCCAAAATGACTCGAGTAAAATTCTTGTTAGCAGCCAATTGCAGCCCATTTTTTATTCCCTAAAGCTTAGCAACTATATTGGAGCAGACCTCCAATTGGCCGAAACAGCTAGGTAACCATTCTCCCTTGTGATTCCAGATGAGAGCCCCAAATGAAGTGGGACTAGTACCACAGGCCACCCCAATAGTGTTAACTTTCACCCATTCCCTTTCCAAAGGCACCTCTTAGTAACTGCATTCATGAAACTTTCTGCAGAGGCACTTTTCATGTCTGCCAGCATGCATTTCCATCTAAACATCACACTACCCAGACTATCTGTAACAACTTCAATGAGCATTCTATTTCTGTGCTTCCAAATAATTCAAATAGTAGCCGCAAACTTCATTGCCCAGATGGCGTCAGAACTGTTTTTAACTTGACTATGCATTTCTTTAAGGTTGTCTTCACACCACTTGGAAATAGTTGACTCATAGAAATCATTCGGAGAAGTGTGCCCACAAATACGCCTCGAAATATCTCAAGAGTAACAATAGTCTCTTAGAGCATGGGCTATATCCTCGTTTGCACTAAGACATCTTTTACAAACAGGATCTTCCGTTATAACCCCAACAAATCTATGGCCTTCAATGAGAATTTTGACATAGAGAACCAGCCAAACAAAACAACCAATCTTTTGAAGAATGGGACGACGCCAAATCCAGTCATGAGTAAAGTGATCTTGATTAACTCCCTCTTTAGCAGCTAGAGCATACGCCGTTCGAACATTAAAAGTCCCATAAGGCGTAAGTCTCCAAATAACAAAGTCTTCCTTCAAGAGTCCTAGATAGAGAAATACCTTTAATCCTTTCAACGATGGGAGAAGGGATTAGGGTTTGCAAGTGAGAGAAGCTCTGTCTTCTTGAGTTATCAATGATATCACAAACAAGAAGATTGTGATCCACTTTATGGATATCTTCCAAAGGTTCCTCTCCACACCACACATCCTTCCATAGAAAGACCTTATCACCTTTCGATATGTGCCACGAGATGCCATTCCTAAGAAGATTTTTTCCATGAAGAATGTCTTTCCAAACTAGAGAGGCTCCTTAGCTACTGTGCATCGAAATTAGGTCAGTATTCCTTAGGTATTTGCACTGCATAACTATAATCCATAGCTGGTTCTTACCAGTGCTCAGCCACCAAACTAGCTTGGCTAAAAACGCTTCATTGATCCATTTCAACTTCTTCAATCTCATACCACCCTGACTCTTCGGGCTGCGCATAACATCCCTGCTTACCAAGTGGATCTTTCTCCTCTCCTCCATACTCCCCCAAATGAAATTCATATGGATTTGGTCAATCTTATTGGAGGCATAAGCTGGTAACTTAAAAAAATCTGAGGAACATAGGATGCCATCGCAGTGGCTGTAGACTTCACCAAGGTAACACGACCCGGAAGGTTCAGCAACCGTGATTTCCACCCAACCATTCGAAGCTCAATGCGATCTAGAATAGGTTGAAACATAGATCTATCAACCCTCTCATGGATCAAAGAGAAACCTAGGTATTTCCATAAGTTATTGGTAAGGCCAATAGAGAAATGATTGTTGAGCCAACGAGCACACGCACGCACGCAAAGCCAAGAGAGTTATCTTCCAACTGGGTAAAGAGCTGCATAAAGTATTAAATAGCATTATTTCTCAACATATCAATGTCTGAATACCAATGATCATCAATCCTAAGAGAAAGGATGCAGTTTTTTGCTCTCCGCTGAAGAGTACTACTAACCTAGAAAAACCTAGTATTAAGATCCCCTTCTTTTAGCCACTGAAATCTAGACTTTTGAAACCAAAACAGCTCCTCTTGGTACAAGACAGTATTAAACTCAACAATCAGAATGGGCTCCAACCGAGCTAATTGAGGATTATATCTTTCACTCAAGAATTGTTGAATGCCTGCAATTCTGGCCTTTAGCACGCACTTACGAAAGATATTCCAAAAATAGTGCAATTCCAATACTGCAAGCCCTTAGCAAGGCTTGCAAGTTTATCAAAAAGAGTGGCAGAAGTCTTGAGCCCAAGATGAGTTGATAAACTCTGAAAAGTTCTCGTGAGATAACCAAACTGCTTCAAATTGAAAAGGTCTACGAGTGATATTAGATCTAGACAGCATAGAACTAAGAAGGATAGGGCAGTGATCCGAACAGATTTTTGGGAGATGTCACACTCCTGTTGTTGGAAACATTTCCCTCCAATCTGTACTGTAGAGGGCCCAACCCAACCATTCTCTAATTAAATTAGACCCTTGGCAGTGATTAGACCAAGTAAATCTTGGCCCTGATTATCCAAGATCTAATAAATTGCAATCTATAATGAACCTATTAAAAGTGAGGGCTTTACTAGTGTCGAACCTCCCTCCCATTTTTTTCCGAGGCTACAGAAATATCATTGAAGTCCCCAATTATCACCCATGGCATTGTTATTTTTCATTGGTCCAATCTAATTCTGGGATTTGGATGAGCATAGATGGCAAAAAATATGAATGTCTCTCCTGTGTAATATTTTATGGAGCCTCCCACGAGAAAGTCTAGCTGCCAAGTGACTTGGAAATTGATAGAATTCTTGTTCCATTATACCACGAAACCGCCATTCAAACCATGAGCAGGAATAATGAAATTCTCAACTCCCTGGAAGTTATTCAAAAACCTACAATTCGGAAGAGCACATCTTGTTTCTAAAATACAAAAGATATATGGCTTCCATTTCTTCCACATATCTCCAAAATTCTAACAAATTTGGTGCTCACAGCACCCCGACAATTCCAAGAAATCACAATCATTTATAATAGAGCATGATGTTAGAGATCAGACCAAACTATGGTCTATGCAGTGGCTTCCATGTCCATAGCATCAGGCTCCAAACGTGAAGCCCACTCCATCACCAGAGTATAGTATCCTTCCATATTTTGCCTTTCATAGGCATATAGTTCCTCTCTATTTGGTAGTTTAGACAACGGTTCGTCGTAAGGAACAACGGCCATGCGTGATTCGTCTTCATCTACTGCAGTTGGAATTTGCTAGATAGATTGTAAGAAATTCAAGAGGGTAGGCTCTCTCTGCACTTGATCTTCGTTGTGAACCAAACCTCAGTTCATTGGCAGTTGGGAACGAGACGTGACTGGCATCCGGTTATGAGAATCCACAAACGTGACTGGCATCCGGTTCTTTGGCAGTTGGGAATGGTTTAGCACCTTGTCATGACGTTCTTGGGTGGGAATCCACAAAACAGCTTTGCAGGACCCCACGATGTTCGGGTAGTGGTTCATGAGATGGGAGTGTTGGATTGTAAACTCTGGTTTGTGTGTGCTAGAACACGATTTCTAGAGATTCTCTAGAGAACACGGTAACTGGGGTGTTGTGTGGGGCCAAACTATTGCAACCTTGTGGGAATCCCTTTTCTTTTTATGGAGCGGGCCATTAGACATAACAACCGCTTCCCTATTTGTTTCATAATATTCATCGTTTTCAATATTCTCTTGAGCAGGATTCCGAAAATCACTCTCTTCTATATCTTTAGCCACTTCAGGAAAACAAAGCCGAACAAATTTGTTAGGTTCACTACGATTTTCTTTCTTTTTTCTAGCAAAAATTTCTCTATGTTCTCCGGATTTACACCACGGTTTCCTCTCGATCATCAACCACAGATCAAAGTACTGCTGCCCAGTCACTGGGCAATCCCCCTCCATCGACTGCTTTTGGGTCTGGTTTGAAGGATTTTACACAATCTACTAAGTTTCTCCCACCACAACGTTTCTGTGGGGGCACGATTGAACACAGTGCCCTACTCTGCCACATTGAAAGCCAACAATGTGAATACATTCATACTCCATTTGAAGGCCAATGCCATCAACAAATATAGTCGGGACCAAAGGATCATCAAGATTGATCTCAATGCAAATGCGAGCAAATTTACCACACATCACTCACAGAGTATTACTATCTGTTCCAACAAAAATACCAAGGATATTACCAATCCTTATTAAAACCACATCATCATAATACTCTGGCGGCAATCTTTGGATTCTCACCCACATTAGTGTAGTGCAAATTTCTTAATTATTCAATTGAAAGCAAGGCTTCCACAGACTAACCAAAACGTAGTGATTCACCACTATCCATGGACCACCAATCAAAACTTTATAATAATCTTCTTCAAGGAAAAACTTCACCGCAAAGAAACCAAAACCCAAATCAATAATATCCATTTTACCTGCAAGTTTCCATAGAAATCTAACTCTATCTGCAACGAGCTGATAACTTAAGGTCTTTCCCAACAGCTTGAAAGCAATCGTTCATCTTCATGCCTCATTAAGGAGCATGCCTCATTAAGGAGCATTCTTGTTGCCATGCCCACAATAATTGATTTTTTAATCAAGTCATCTTTATCATCCCATATTGCCTCATCCACAAGAGATTCCTCATCTGAATCTAAAATATTTGTATATGCTTCCTCTATTTCTAATTCTTTGTGCATGGGGTCACCACGAAGCAATGAGTTTTTGCAAGACATAGTCCTTGAATCACTACCCATCAACGTGACAGAGGTGATCACTGGATCCTTACCAACTAGTTTAGATTTCTTGGTAGAACGAGCGAGATTATCCTCTTCTTGATATCGCTCTCGACTGCCTCCAGTTTCCATTTTTAATGATATGTTCTAAAGCAAAAGAAGGGTGCCACACCACAATAGTCGACTATATTGACAAAATTGCACATATCCTTGGTCTCGATAAATACGTTGTGATCCATTAAATGAATTCTCTATGGTGGTATTGTCACTAACCTTGGAGTCCTTTTTAATGCTCAAGCTCACTAAACTAGGTGTTTTGGTGGACTCAGGTCTACTACTGAAACAAGAACATGATCTTGCTTACTTCACAAGTCAAATGCCTTGTCTTTTGTTTTTTGTTAAAACCACCTAGTCATTGCCTTATAAAAGAATAAATCTAGAAAATGACACAATTTTTAAATGGTGCCACGAGAGAAAAAAAAAAGCAACTTAATTAGAAAGAAAGAGAGAAAGAAAGAGAGATAAAACTTCAGAGTTGTTAACAAATAATATAATAAAGTCTCCAAATAAGTAGAAAAAAAAAGCATTGTCTTGATATAGAGGTTTATTCTCTACTTAATACCAGAGGATAAACCAACCATCAGGTCAAATATAATTCACAACATGTCAAATTTGCATTAAATCATTAATTATGTAGAATAATTAATAACATGTCAACTATGCTTCTCACAACATAGGGTTTACATTGGATTAATCAAATAATCAATAAGCAGCAATTTACGAAAAAACAATGGCACAGTGCAAGTATCACAATTTAATGAGGTTCTTAGACACTTGGTAGCATTTGGTTACTCAAATTCTAATATCTAATTTCCTTCAAGTCTAAATAAAAATAGATGTTGATAAGTTCCAATAGAATAGATGTTGTTGAAGAGGAAGCATCTATATTAAGAACAGTGTTGTCAAGGCGTCGCCTAGGCCTCGCCTAGGCACTGCCTAGGCGTCCAGGCCCTCTCAACGCCTAGGCCACCGCCTAGGTACTAGGAGGGCTTCTCTGCAAATTTAAAAAAATAGGAGGGCTTTTAATTAATTAATTATTTTTTTTAATTTTAACCTAAATCTAATAACTCCGTTCTTAAACCTCTCAAAGTCAAACGACTAGAACCAACGCCGACAATCATCTCTGAGACTCCGACGATCATCTCCAACACTTCGACGAGCAACTCCGACGTCTTTTTCGGTGAGCGACTCTGACTACTCTCTCCATCTCACTGTGCGTGTCTCTCCCTTTCTCTCTCTGCTCTTCTTTTGCATCTCTCCAACTCTCTGTGCTATGCCTCTATCTCTTTTTGCATCTTTCCCTCTCTGTCTTTCTATGTCCCTCCCTCTCTCTCTCTACTCTTCCTCTCTATCTTTCTACATTTCTTTCTCTCTCTCTCTATCTACGTCTCTCTTCTGTTTCTTTACGTATCTCTCTCTCTCTCTCACTCGCATGCGCAAAATTAGCTCTTCTTTTTTTAATGTTATGAATATGAAGTATGTGAACTTATGATGATCATGATTTTAGCATAATGTATTACCTAATATGTCATTATTTATAATTTTATAATTTATATATAATTAATTAATTAATTATAAAATATAAATGAATAAAATTATAAAAAAGTATTAAACAATTTTTTAAGAAAAAAAAAATATATATATATATATATATTGGGTAAGGGACCAATAAATAAATAAATAATTCTTCAGGGATCTTTAAATAATTATTTTAAGGACCGCCTAGGCGCCGCCTCGCCTTATGGAGGCTTACCGTCTTAAACCGCCTTACCGCCTTGACAACACTGATTAAGAATACTTTTTGCTTCCACAAAAACTACTAATAATCACTAAATTGATTGATTTTAATTATGCCAATCAAGTAATCACTAATTACTACAAAATAATTTGTTTGACAGCAAATGAATGCTATAGATGCTTTTGTGGGTAAAGTCTTTTAAAGATGCAAGAAGAGTGAGGCCAACACGGATGGCATATAAGTAAGCTGGTCATAGAGCACCAGCCAATATCCAAGCTAAATTCTATTATATTCTATTTAGTATTTCTAGATCTTTTTTTTTTTTTTGAGATCATGGTATCTTTTTATTACGATCTGACTAATCCACCGAGCCCTCACCAAACACAATGCTAGGACTCGAGAGACCCAAGTTGTAAGATGGGCCACCCCTTTTGAGGAGTTTGGAAAAGCTCAAGGGGGAGGGTTGCGGTTAAACCCATGACCTCCCTGGTCATAGTCCCTCCTAACCACCACGCCAATATCCTGATGTTTCTATTTTGGTGCTTTGGTGCTTTGGTGCTTCCAAATTTTCGAAAAGAATCGCAATTAGAAAGTTTTTTGTTATCTAAGAATACTTTAATTTAACATATTGCTTCAAGCTTATTTGAAGGGGTTCTAATTAACAAAAAAAATTCAAGCAAGTTCACCTATAAACTAAGTGCAAAGAAGAGGCTCCATTGAGGATGAGCCTAGGGATCGACGACCAACATAGGGTGTTCCAAGAAGAACCTGAGAAAGAGCAAGAACAAGGACACACTTGCATCTCAAACCATGACTAGATTCTAAGCTAGGTCGCCTAACAATTTGTTATTAGAGCCAACTATCATGGGTGACTCCAAAAGATTAGCGAGCAAGCTTGATGGTTTCATGCAAAACATGACCTTGTGCAACAATCATTGGAGAAGCAAATGGAGGAATTCTCACGCCATGTTCGAGTATACAGGAGAGACATAGGCTGTGATGGTGTTCATAGCTTGAGTAGCCACAATGGAGGTGAAAGCCATGATTAAAGGAGCTAGTGGATGAGCTAGTCCTAAGGTAGTTCGTATCTCGCTATTCCAAGGTGGACTTTCCTTCCTTTGATGGGTTTGAGGACCTATTAAGTTAGTTGAGGAGGTGCGAACAATTCTTCAGAAACCAAAAGATTCCTGAAGAAGGTAAAGTGGGCTTCGCGGTCTTCCATCTTGTGGGAGAAAGCTTTGTTGGCTTTATCACATGGAGCAGGAGGAACCATAGGTATACTCCGAAGGGTTTGAAGAGCACTACACAAATATTAGGTTTGGGATCCCCTTGACTCTTCAACTCCTAAGGAGAATTGGCTAATTTAAAGCAAACTACATCAATCCAAGATTATCAATGACAATTCCGATCATTGCTAAGACAAACTATCAATCTCAAACTCCTACAGTAGGTCAATATATTCACAGCCAACTTAGAGGAGGGCCTTCAAATTCAGGTAGAGATGCAGCAATCGGGAAACTATGACATATCCATGAACATCACAAGGGCTTTAGAGAGGAAACAATAGTGCTTACAACATAACAAGGCTAAGTTTTTAGTGGGGTGGACGACCCCAAAATCTGCAACTAGTATGGTTGCTACTATAGGCACCCAAACTGGCATGGGGGGTGCATGGAGGAGGGACTACTTCTATTAATGGTTTGGCCAACACCCCAACTCAGGTCTTCAAGCAACTTTCCCGAGCCAAGATGGTGGAGTGAAGGGCTAAAGGGTTGTGTTTCAACTACAACGAAGCTTCTTCAACAGGACACAAGTGCAGGCGACTCTTTTAGATCTTGGTACCCAATTTGGATAGTGACAGAAAATGGCACAATAGGAGATCCTAAAATCTCCCTACACGCCATTAGCAGCATCCAGAATTCACATACCATGTAGTTGCAAGTTATGGTGGTGGGCCGACCAATGTGGGTGTTAGTGGATTCCAACCATACACACAATTTTATTCACAAGGGTGAAGAAAGATGATGAGTCATGGCAATTTTTTGTGGACTATTGGGAGCATAATGCCTGCACGGTTAAGGATAAGTTTTCGATACCTGTTGCGGATTAGTTGCATGGCACAAAATATTTACAAAGCTAAATCTTACTTTCATATACCACCAAATCAGAATGACCCTCGCAATGTGGAAAAGATAACCGTCCTCACGCCCATAGGCACTTCAAGTTTTCATTAATGGCCTTCCGATTAACTAATACTCCTTCTACCTTCCAAAGTTTGATGAATAACATATTTTAGCCTTACTTGCGTAAGTTCGTCTTAGTCTTCTCTAACAACATATTAATATACAACAAGACTTGAATTGAGCACATACAACACATAATCTTGGTTTTTGATTCATTGAAAGGACCAAGTGCACATTTGGGTAGCTCAAGTCCCACACTTGGGCCATGTGACACATGGCGACAAAGTGGAAGCCGATGTGAGTAAAATTAAGGTGATTGTGGATTGATATGTACCTACTTCGGCCAAGGTTCTTCCAGGCTTCTAAGGCTTAGTGGGCTATTATAAAAAATTCATGAAGGACCACGAATAGTTGGCGACACCTCTTACAAGCTTACTTAAGAGGAACACTAATCATTAGGATGACCAAGCCAACTAAGCATTCAACATCTTAAAGAAGGCCCTCTCAAAAACTCCAATGTTGCAATTGCCTAATTTTTAGGAAGAGTTCATGGTGGAGTGTGATGCATCGAGTAATGGAATTTGGGCAATTTTGAAACAGACAATTCATGAAAGGGAGTAAATTGGCCCAGCCAAAGTCGTTAGCCATTGGAGAATCTATCTTTGAAACAGACAATTCTTATACACACCAATAACAATAGCCTCAATGACCTGTTGGAACAATGCCTAATGACTTCCCCACAACAACCTGATGGGCTTTGATTTTATGATGGAATACAAGTTTGAAAGACTTAATTGAGTGGGAGATGCCCTTTCTCAATATCTGGACAAGAAAAACCAACTTCTTGTCATTCCCCTTCAGCTGGCAACCATCTTTGATGCCCTCTGCAAGGAGGTGGCCACATCCTAGACCTTCCACAAGTTGTGAGAAGACAATGAAAAGGGTTATGCCAACTTGAAGTAGGAGGTAAAAGACGACCTAATATTTCTTTTTACGAAAGTTTTCTTGTCTACTTCTTCCCTAGTCCCAACTATTCACTCCAGCATCCATGATATGACCTATGAAGAAATGCAAAAGAAACTATAGTGTGTCGAGGCCAATTTCTTTTAGTATGGGATGAAATTGACTGTGATGGACTTTGTCCAAAGTTGTTTGGCGTGTCAGCATAATAAGTGGAAAAATTTACACTCAGCCGGGCTATTGCAACCTTTACCTGTACCATAGCGATTATGGGACAGCCTCTCGATGGATTTTGTTGAAGGTTTACCTAAAGTTTCCTCTTGGTGGTCATGAACTGTTTTTCTAAGTATGCACACTTCCTCCTACTTGCTCATTCTTTTACCACCGTATTAGCGGCCCATGTTTTCTCAGATAGAAATAAGGTTTCACTAGCCTCAACTAATTGTCTCAAATAGAGATAAGGTTTCACTAGCCTCTTTTGGAAGGAGTTGTTTGTTTGTCAAGCACAAACTTGGCTTTATCTTCAACTTATCATTACACAAAAAGAGGTTGTCAATTGTACCTTAGAAATGTATCTCATTGCTTCATTGGAAATGCATTGCAATGTTGGGTGAAAAGGACTCTTTCTACTTTTCCTTGTACGCTACACCATTCCAGCTTGTATATGGTCGAGACCCCCCACGATTGCTTAATTACAACAGCAAGTTAACAAGAGTGGAACCCGTGGATGACACTCTTCCAAGATTGGTCGATTGTCTTACAATCTGCTCAAGATCACCTCTTGCAAGCTCAACATCACATGTAGAACACCTAAGATAACCACCACCGTGATGTCTCCTTAGCAAAAAGGGATTGGTTTGGTTGAGGCTCCACCCATACCGATACCTCTTTGTCGCCAAACTCAATTCTACCAAGCTTTCACCTAATTATTTTGGCCCCTTCAAAGTATTGCAGAGGGTGGGCAATGTGGCCTACAAATTGGAGCTAACATCAGAGAGTCGCATCCAAAATGTATTTCATATGTCCTTATTGAAACCATTAAAGGGGGAGGTTCTTTATCTATTGCTTCCTTGGCACCTCTTCATGATGGCCACTTACTACCCATTCGTCACTCCATTTTGCGCTTAAGGCTAAATAGAGGGCGTCAGGAATTTTGGTTCATTGGGAGCATGACTCCAAGGAACACATTACATACAAGGACTTCACCACTCTTCGTAATGCTTACCTTGAGTTGGAGATTGAGGACAAGCTCCTTATAAAGTATAGGAGTAATGTTACTAGTGCTTTTGTGGGTGTAGTCAATTCAAAACACAAGAAAAGTGGGGCCGACACCAATGACATGGAGTGGTTAACGATAGGGCTACCGATGTCCAAGCTTGATTCTATTATATTTTATTTAGTATTTCGAGAATACTAAAGGATGATATGTTTCTATTTTAGTGCCCCCATATTTTTAGAAAGATAGCAATTAGGAAGTTTCTTGATGGCTGGAAAATTCCAATTTATATATTGCTTTTAGCCTATTTAAAGAGGCTGTGGATGAAAAAAAAAAAAAATCAAGCAAGTTTACCTGGAAACTTAAAAGTAAAGAAGAGGCTCCATTAAGGATGAGACTAGAGACCGACAGCCAGCATAGGGTCTTCTAAGAAGGGCCCGAGTACAAAATTGAGGATAACAAGTGTGAATCAGTTTTCACAAGATAGAGGATTTACCATTATCAATTCACCCATTCTAAACTCTCTTGGTGACAATTAAATTTTCTAAAGGGTAGGAATGTTATGCACTAATATAGACTAGATGAAAAAGTAACATGATAGATCTTCCTTTAGCCCATACTTCCACTCCTTGCTTAATTCCGCTGACTTCTCCCACTAAAACACACACTGTACACATCTAAAGTATAGTTTAAACAGTTTTTCCTTCAGCTAGATACCTACTAATGTGTTTCAATCAACTTCCCATAAAGTCAATACCATTCAGAACTGCGCAAAATGTTTACCATTTCAGTATAAAATCTATATATCTAAAGCTGAGCTTGTGAAAGTATTGTCGTTTAGCAACCCATTTGATTAGCAAACAAAAACGTGAGAAATGCAAACAATTGCTCCATACCTTTCCAAAATGTATAATGGCTTTGTGCTTCTTTGCAGCAGGAGACCTTTCTGCTCTTCATTGAACTATATAATCATTAATAGATCAACAATTAAATAATCACAAAACAAGAAAATCTTCCAACCAAATCCAGTAAAAGAAAATGACCATAGCAATTATTAATACTACAAATAAAAACACAACTAGTTTACAACCATAGATTGAAATTTAGAAAAATGTCAATTAGATATGAAAAACGAATTGCCTGCTCAGATCAATAAGAGATGCTGCCTGTTCTTGTGGGAGGATTTCTCAATCTTTCAACAACACCACAATAAAACTCAATAACATAATAAAATGAATTGTAAAACAAACAAATCAGTTGGCCATCGTCAAAAGTCAAAAGAGGAGGGTTTCCATCGTTTCAAAGTGAAATTGTTAGGGCTTATGGATTGATGAGATTGATGGGCAGTACATCCTTGAATCCGTCACTAAAATCTTCTCCAAAAGTTACATATTTCACTATGATGATCTCATTCAGCCAATGGCCAAAGCTATAAAAGGACAAACTAACCCCAAAAAGATTATGAATGTCTTGAATTAAAATGTAAATATTAAAGTATTGCCAAAACACTACAACACCTTCCAAGAATTTTACTTCAAATGCAAGCACAACTAAGTTGTGACTAACTTAAGCTCTTGAGTAGAAAAATTGTCACACCACCACCAGATCTGGGAGAGGGGAAAAAAAAAAGACTAATTAAAAATGTTGTAATGTAACACTTATTGTATTGCATTCTAAGGAAGAATAATAATTTAAAAAAAAAAAAAAAAACCAATTTAAACAAAAATAAAAATTTTAAATAACATCAAGCCCATATAGCAAGCAATGATATTAAGTTAGCTCCAAGAAACAATGAGAAGTAAGAACTACTTGCAACCAAACATTGCAACACATCCTCTTACTAAGAAAATCAGCACCAATGAGATCAACTAAAGCCATATACACTAAAATTCTGGCAGAAACAAAGCCCAAAATTCCCTTCGCCTCTAAAGCTCACAAACTCTTTGGATTATATGAAGTAGCAAGACCAGAACCAATGCCAATCCCCACTAGCATTGTAATTTCAACAGAACAAGCCATCAGAAACTGACTGCATCTTGATTTGTACCCAAGAGATACACCACTCCCAGAGCAAACCCCTCGAAGAACTGATGACACGATAATGCCGCAGCCAAGGGCCTAATTGAACAATGGCTCTTGATACTCCCAGCAATAAACCAATGATCACCTAATGTAAAACATTCCCAAGTTCCAAAATCAGTGGAAAAAGATGAATGTAACTAGTAATCAAAACTCACTTGAGCCTTCCTTCAACTACATCAATTTTCTAAACGAATCTACTTTAACAAACTTGACCTTTTCTCAACTACATCAATTTAATACATGAATCTAATCTTTCCAAACGTTTCATTTTTAGTCAAGTCTAGGCGTAGGAAATAGTAGGTGGTTGCTTAAATTAGAATACGAGTAAACCGATTAAAGTTAAAGTAGACTCTATCTCCTTGAGACAACTTCTTCTTGTATTAATGTTCACGATCGACTGGGGATTGTCCCTCAAAATACAACGAACACCTTTCGTGAAAGTAGCAATTTAGATTACCATAAGTTAAGATTCCAATTATAAATAATAATAATATTTACAAGGAGATGGCGAGAACGATGAGAACGAAGAGGATAGAGAGAACAAGGAAGAGCAACGACGGGTATGGCACACGACGAAGATTGAAATACGAGGGCAGACAAACGAGATTACGAAAAGGAAGAACAGGGAGAACGGAAAAACAATAGGAGAGAACAACGGAACAGTGGAACGGAAACGGAACCACACAACGCCATAAATGGCAAAATGACGATAACATCTATCCCGCTGCACGTAAAGACCTGGGTCAACACGTGGAAGCGAGAAGATCTTGGAGACAGGTGTTACAAGGGGACAAAGGTGACGGAGACAATCAGGGGTGGATAACAGTGACAAGGAAAAAACAAACGAGGAAGCGAGGAAATATCCCGGATAGCCGGCAGCTACAGGTGAAAGATGAAAAGTATTATCGTTATCGGAAGGAAGGGGTAAGGACCAGTCAACATATTAACTCCAAGCTACAAACTTCTGTGCATGGGGACTAGGAATATTCATCATTCCAAACAAGATTTAAAAATTTCTCTATGCACCACACAAAAGACGGTGAAGAGACCATTGTACAGGAGGTAACGAAAAACCAGACTTATAACATAGCGATAAACCGAGAAACGACTACTTGGATACACAACAAACTAGGAAACCTGCTCGAAGAAGTTACAGGAAGCAAAGGCAAGTTAGGGGTGTTCCGGAACTGAGGACGTACTACTATCATGGAGGTAATCATGAATGAAAATGGTAGATTCCTAATGCTTACGAAACTGGTTAACGGCCAACAACAAAGTGTCATAATTCTAGAGGAGCACACCACGAAAGCATGGAGACAACGATAGAAAGCCCTGGACAGGGTGGTTCAAGAAACACCGGTGTATATGGAGAATAGACCAAGGATGACAAATAACTCAAAGGAAGGAACCACAAGAAGGAGGGATAATAATGAAGCAAGCAACCAATGGTCGGCATCACAAGAGGAGGAAAGGACACGAGAACATCACGACCGAACCAGCCGAGCATCGGTAATCCAAAGGGGAGGCAAAGAGCGAGGGGCTACACGTAACTCGTGGTTCTCAATTATGAGAACCTCAGACGAGACATCCTGGGCGACAATCGAGCAATCCATAAGGCGAATGCTCAAAAAGGATATACATATCCGCGAGCTTGACGTGGCGCGAGGCCTGTTAATCTGCAATGACCCAGCGAACATGGCTACCTTACGAGTCAAGCTGTACCAGACTTACCTGGGGGGATTTTACATTGAGGAGTGGAACGAGGAAACGACGAGCCAGGGAAGGCAGGTGACCTGCTAGAACAACTAGATGGGAATCAAAGAAGTCCCCCCAAAACACTGGAATATCTACACCTTTGGTAAGATTGATAAGGCATGCGGCGAGCTTCTTGAAATAGCTGAAGCGACCTTGACTGGTCCGATGATGGAGATGGCGATAATAAGACTAAAAGGTCATGACTCAGGGTTCCTACAAAAGGAATTCGAAATCTATGATGAAGAAGGGGTTCAAGAATTTAGATTGATGGAGATAGAGAGAAACTGGGGTCTGGAGATAGCAGAGCTCTGATCTCAGATCTCAGATCATTAATCAGTTCACGGCGAACAAAATCCCGGAAGGAATTTTCGTCAGTCACTACCAGTCCGGCAACCAAAGCAGCGACGAGATCCAAATTCTAGAGAGTGAAGACGATAACGATGATGGTAACGTAGCCGATAACAAAGCAGGCAACTATCATGATGGCTGCAAAGTGGTTCTAGAGACGCAGGGGGCGTTTCTCAAGTGTCAGGCAGCTAATGATGTTGAACCCCAACAAGTGGCAAGGAAAGGAGGACATTGTGGCATGAGACAAAGGAGCCAAGAGTTGTGCCACGTCGAGAAGGAGAACGGAACATGAGATCCAATGAGTGGACCCAGACCCAATGGGCCCCAAACAAAGACTCTGGAACGATAGGGCCACGACAAAATGGAACTAAAGAAGGATCTACAAGTTATGGGCCAATGGCAGGGGCCCAAAACACTGACTCGACCAAAGCCCTACTAGGTCGGGATACGTGGGGCCAGTATCAAACACTCCCAAATGGGACATATATCGAGGCCCGTAGAGGAAAGGAACAGGAGGCCCAAACACACCAAAACGTCACAGATCCACACATGGACCTCAACATATATAAAAAAACGGAGGGGCCCACCTACAACAAGCAAAGGCTTGCCACTCAGAAGGAGTTATGAGTATACAGAAGATAGAAAACATTGGGACGCAGAGATGGCAAGGGAGTCGTGGCTCGGGGGAAAGCACAGTCGGAACTACCAGGGATAGGCTCGGAAGACAAAAGGGAACCCAGCACGGTATTCGACTCAAACCTAGATGGGATCCTAGAAACCCCCCCAGCTGAAGACGATATTTCTACTTGGTACTCAGAGGAGAAAGGAAATCCACCACAATACGCAGTAGAGCGACATAGTCAGGTACGTCCTCACCCACAGAACTTCTACTCTCCGTCGTCCCACTCCACCTCTCTCCCATCTGACACATCAGACGAGACACCTCGTTCCTTCATTGGCCCCACTCCTCTGTTTACGACAAGGATGTCGATAGAGAAGGAACAGATTACAACCAGCCCAGCAGAAGCCCCCAGAGACACAAGTAGCAACGGAGAGAAGCCAGGTAGAGCTGCAAAGTGAAGATTTCCTCTTATGCATAGCTCAACAATTGGAGAACACAGAAGAGATACAAGAGAAGGAGATAGAGCGTATTCGAGCATTCCTAATGCTGATTGACGCTTAGCTGGTGGAGGTATGATGATTCTCCTCAAGCATAGTCCAGCGGTTCCAGTTGTCCATGAATATCCTCAATTGGAACATCAGAGGTGTGGGCAATGCCTCAAAGCTTCAAGCCATTCGAAAGACTCTTCGATCTTCCAAGGCTAACATCATAACCCTTCAAGAAACTAAGAAAAGGGTGATAGACAAAGAGTCAATAATGGGTTGGTGGAAATGATCCTTCGTAGAATGGGCTTACTTGGCAACAGAGGGATCGGTGGGGGGGGGGGGGGGGGGATAATTGTAATGCCCCCGAAAATTCATTTTGGGGGGGAAGGTGGAAGGAGAGGACCCCCTCACAATTAGACGGAAGGAAGGTGGAGAAAAGGAAGGGGGGTTCTTGGG
>JAJIYU010006238.1:0-21045 GCA_030144865.1 Tinospora cordifolia | reverse complement strand
TTTCTCAAGCAATTCCTTAAATTTTATAATTAATTCTACTAAACCTTAATTTTCATTTAATTATCAAATTAAGGTCTTATTTGTCTATTTTATATTTTATTTTTCATGTGTTAATTCACAAATTACATCCATAATTTTATTAAATCTTTGAAATTAATTCACTTAACTTATTTTATTTATTTTAAATTATTTGACAAAATTCTGGGGTATTACACTCGAGCGCGGCGTTTGGTTCACGATTGATTGAAACGCGTCTTTCTGGGTCGTCGAATGCGCATTGATCGCAGTGTGCGGATCTCGATCGTGATCAACGAATTCTGTCAGGGCCGTTGGATGATCCTCGATCGCAGTGTGTTCGCGATCTCTGACTGTGCCTTTGATCTGGCCCATTCGATGTTCCTCAATCTCAGCACGTTCGCGATCAACCCTTGCGCCTGAGCCATGAGCCGTTAGATCTGATGGATTGAACGTGGGTCGTTCGATTTGGCTGATTCAGTGCATCCGGGCACCGATTTTGGTTTGATCTCGTTCGTTGGATCTGGCAGATTGTTTGTTGATTGTTGGATTTCAGTGATTCGGTGCATCCGGGCGTATGGTGCGGTTTTGATCGTGACCATGAGATCTTAGATCGTGCGGATGATGTATTTCTGGCCGTTGGATGCAGTTTCTAATACCAAAATCACTTTCTAAGGTTACTATTATCCGAATTTTGCTAATTAGACACTTTCTAATTTATGAAAACTTGGTTTTATTATACAAATCATTCTATTTTATGGACTTACTAATATTTTTTCCTTTCTAATTATTTAATATTATATTTATTAGATGTTTTCTATTGCTTTAATATCTTTAATGTCAATAATTAAATAATCTACATTTTTCATTTCCATATATTTTTATTTATTTCATATTTTATTTTCAAATAATCATTTATGTAATTATAAATTGATACTTATTTAATGTTACACTTTTTTTTGATAAATATAAGCATACTTCATTTTTATTCAATTATGTATATTTTTCTATATACATA
The DNA here is from genome assembly GCA_030144865.1 of Tinospora cordifolia. NCBI lineage: Eukaryota > Viridiplantae > Streptophyta > Magnoliopsida > Ranunculales > Menispermaceae > Tinospora > Tinospora cordifolia. The sequence continues at coordinate 20,012 of JAJIYU010006238.1, read as the reverse complement.
TGTAGTATTTAACATGCCTCTTATATTCTTACACAATTTACCCAATAAATATATGTCTATACCTATATATATTTTTATTCTTATTCTTTATTTCTTAATAAATGAAAGCAACTCATTAAATTTCATAATTAATTCTATTTAATTGATATTTCTATTAACACACTTTCATTTGCCTTAGAATTTTTTCTCAATGAATTTTTATTTCATTAATAACTTTTGTTGACAAAATTTTGAGGTATTACAACCTACCTTCCTTTAAAAAATTTTGTCCGCGAAATTTGTGTATGCTTAGGTGTTCCTAGTGAACAAATGCGGGTACTTAGTCTTCATTTCACTCTCTAGCTCCCAGGTAGCCTCTTCCAATCCGTGATGCTTCCACAGCACCTTAACTAAGGGAATATCCTTAGTTCTCAGATTTTGTACCTTGTGATCAAGGATTCTAACCGTTGTTTCCTAATAGGTAGCATCATCCTGAATGTTCACTTCCTCCCAGTGGATGATGTGAGAAGGGTCAGGTTCATACTTTCTCAACATGGAGACATGGAACACATTATGAGCTAAAGTCCTTCAGCTTGGTAGATCCAACTTATAAGCACATTCCCCGATTCTTCTAAGTATTTCAAAGGGTCCAACAAACCTTGGAGATAACTTTTATTTGAATCCAAACCTTTTGATACCCTTCTATGGACTGACTCTCAGAAATACTTTGTTCCCAACGTGGAACTCTAGTGGTCCCCTCCTCTTGTCAGCATAACTCTTCTGACGACTCTGTACAGTAGTCGGTCTCTTTTGTATTAACTTGACTTGGTTGTTCATCTCTTCTACCAGGTCTGGCCCAGTTAATACATGATCTTCAAGCTCAGCCCAACAAGCAGGTGATCTACAAGGTCTCCCATAGCGGGCCTCAAATGGAGCCATCTTTATGCTTGCCTAGTAACTGTTGTTATAGGCAAACTCTGCCAGGTGTAAATACTTGCTCCAATTCCCCTTGAAGTCTAAAACACAAGACATCAACATATCCTCTAAAATTTGAATAACTCTCTCAAACTGACCATCCGTCTGAGGGTGAAATGTTGTACTCATGGTGAGCTTAGTACCCATCTCCTTCTGTAGGCTCTGCCATAATTGTGAAGTGAAGCGAGTGTCTCTGTCAGACACAATAGTCTTGGGTATACCATGCAGCCTTACTATCTCCTTCACATATAGTTCTCCCAGCTTACTGACTTGGTCTGTGGATCTGATTGGCAGGAAATGAGCCACTTTGGTGAGACGATCCACAATAACCCAAACAGTGTCTTTTCCTTTTTGGTTTATGGGTAAACCACTGACAAAGTCCATGGCAATGTTATCCCACTTCTATTCCGGGATAGGGAGTGGTTGTAACATTCTAGAGGGTTTCCGGCGTTCTACTTTCACTTGTTGACATGTTAAGCACTTAGAGACATGCTTAGCCACGTCCCTCTTCATTCCTCTCCACTAGAAGGTTTTCCTGAGGTTCTGGTACATCTTGCCCCCACCTAGGTGCATGGTATACTTAGTCTAATGAGCCTCGTCTAGTATGGTCTGCTTACTCTGTCCATCCTAAGGTACACATATCTGTTCCCCAAGTCTTAGGATATTTTCAGCATCTAACCTAAAGTCAGTATGCTTGCCCTGTGTAACTCTTTCAATCAGACTGGTAAGCCATTTGTCTTGCCTTTGTTCATCCCTGATCTGGTGCAGCAGGTTCGGTTGGCAAGACATAGTGTAGAGGTAGGCTTGCTTTTCATTTAGGGTCACACCCAGCCTAAAATCATCAATCAACTGGTACATCTGGCCTTTCTCCTCCTGCTGTTTGTTGAACTTCCTACGCAAGGCATCAGCCACTACATTGGCCCTCCCTGGATGGTAGTGTAGTTGAAAATCATAGTCTTTCAAGAACTTCATCCATCTTCGTTGCCTGAGGTTCAACTCCTTCTAGGTGTAGATGTATTTCAAGCTCTTGTGATCTGAAAACAGATCAAATTTTTCACCATAAAGGTAGTGTCTCCAAATCCTCAAGGCAAACACAATGGCCGCTAATTCTAGGTCATGAGTAGGGTAATTCTTCTCATAGACCTTTAGTTGTCGCGAAGCATAAGCAACTACTTGTCTTCCCTGCATCAACACTGCTCCAAGTCCACTCAACGAAGCATCAGTATGGAGGGTATAGGTAACACCATGGGTTGGAGTGATTAGGATAGGGGTCGTAGTCAGTCTCCTCTTCAGCTCTTGGAATGATTGCTCACACTTCTGATTCCAATCGAACTTAACTCATTTCCTGGTCAGCTTGGTCATCGGTTCTGCCAGTTTGGAGAAATCTCGGATGAATCTTCTGTAGTAACCAGCTAAAACTAAGAAGCTCTTGATCTCTGTAACTATCTTAGGTTGCTTCCAATTCATAACCGCTTCCACCTTCTCCGGATCTACAGAGATGCCTTCTGTCGACACTACGTGGCCAAAGAACTTGACCGTCTTCATCCAGAACTCACACTTGCTAAACTTGGCATATAATTGATGCCTTCTGAGTGTCTCCAACACTATGTGCAAGTGTTCTAAATGTTCAGCGTCTGACTTGGAATAGATCAGAATGTCATCTACAAATACCACCACAAACTAGTCAAGGTACTGTCTAAACACTCGGTTCATCAAATCCATGAAAGTTGTTGGGGCATTGGTCAAACCAAAGGGCATCACGGTGAACTCAAAGTGTCCATACCTTGTTCTAAAGGTCGTTTTATGAATATCAGACTCTTGGATCCTCAACTGATGATATCCTGACCTAAGATCAATTTTAGAGCACTGTGTGGCTCCTTGTAATTGATCAAATAGGTCATCAATCCTTGGTAAAGGATATTTAATCTTTACAGTAGCTTGGTTCAACTTCCGGTAGTCGACACACAGTCTCAAGGAACCATCATTCTTCTTCACAAACAACACCGAAGCTCCCCAAGGTGATTCACTCGGCCTGATGAAACCTTTCTCCCTGAGTTCATCCAGTTGAGCTTTCAGCTCAATTAATTTGATTGGCGCCATTTTGTAAGGAGGAATGGCTATAGGGTTGGTTCTAGGGTGAAGTTTGATCTTGAACTCTATCTCTCTAGCAGGCGGTAGTCCGGGTAAGTCATCTGGGAACACATCCTCGCACTCCCTAACCACCGCTAAGTCTTGAATCTTATTTGGTTCCATAGGCTCTTCTCCCAAGAGTTCTTCAAACTTTTCCTTCTGCCTTAGACAGTTCAACATGGCTATGGTTGGATTCCTCAATAGTTTTCGCATATCTCCATTAATTCTATAGGTTTCCCTAGAAGGTAAGGCTATGGCCGCTCATCTTTTAGGACAATCTATCTGAGCTTGGTACTGGTCTAACCAATCCATCCCCAAGATCACATCATATCCATAAAAAGGTAAGGTACATAGGTCAACTGTTAAGAGTTTATCCCCAAACCTTAGGTCACAACTACACATTCTTTTTGAGGTCACAGTGGTTCCTATTGGTGTGGACACATTCAAAGTTACAGGTAGTGTTTTTGTCATAAGTTGTAACCTATCAGCTAGTTCTTCAAAAATGAAGGATTTAGAGGCACCCGAGTCAAACAATAGTTTCACAGCAACATTGAATAATAGGAACGCACCTTCTACTGCAGGGACCTGGTCTTCCTGGGCCTCAACCGCGAACACTCTAGCCTGGGTCTGACCATGGCCTTGGTTTTGCCCCTGATTGGCATTCTGATTCTATCTGGCTTGAGGACACCCATTCTGACCTGCTCTCTAAGTATTCTATTGAGAATTTGGCCAGTTCAGTGGCCTAAAGGTTTTTCTTCTAGGTTCCTTTCATGCATAGGTATAGGATTTGGTCTCAAAGCAAATAAAGATTACATCATGCATATCACACGATCACACAATCATGCTAGCACAGCAAGGTTCCAAGCTTCCACCTAAGCTTTCAGGTTCAAGCGTCCCATACCACTCTACCCCTTCCACTTAGGTTTTCACCCAGAACAGAGACGCACCCAAACAATTTCGCAAATGTCTCGATGATTAAGGTTCCTGAGCCTACTATACTCCACCGTTCCATACCAGCGAGCATTGAGAAACTCGTTCTGCCAGAGTTACCGATCATTCACCAAACATGGTCCATCATTCTCCGAGTCCAGCCTTCTTCCATACCCCCGAATTCCTATGCATCCCATACTACATAGAAACCGAAAGATACAAAAGCTTCCCAATCTCGTGTCCTGATCAAACAATTTTCTGTTTTCACACAAGTTTTCGTCTCTGGCCTATGACCTAGTATTTTATGCTTTTGATCCACTGTGCCACCCCTGGCTACACCACTTTTCTTCCTAGGGTCTTTCTCTGGACCTAGGGTTTAATCTGGCTAACTCACAACCTCTGTCTAGTCAACATACCATATTTGGCATCTTTTTCGACTTCTATTCACTCTCTTGCCCTAATTTTTCACCTTCTAGTTTTCTTTTATAGAAAATAAGAGTGTTTTTCAACTCAGACCACTTGTATAAGCTGGTGGAACAACCTCCAGATCGGGCGGTGAGACCGAAGTCTGCTTAGCAACCACACTTTCTGGGGCGGGATAACCCATCTCCCTTTCAATGTTTAGCTTTACTCGGGACAAGGCTTACCCACTGTCAGCTCATCTTGTAGCATTTGCATCCAAACAAAATATTTAAAAACATATCTTTCCTTTTTGAAAACACTTTCTAAAATATTTTTCAATTTTCAAAAATATAAGGCAGGGCACTAAAATTTCAGTCTAATTCAATGTGAAACCCTAACTTGAGTTTCTAATTCTTTGTCAAGCAACTAATGTTTGACTTTCTATTTCTAGCCTAATCAACACATGTTTAGGCTTAACTTCCTATTTTTAGCCCAAGGCATCTAAAGCCTAAGCTCTGATACCACCTTTGGTATCAGAGTAACTTTCTAATTTTTGCCCAGTTCATCTACTAACTGAGCTCTAATACCACCTTTGTAACACCCGAACCCCCACATTCATTGAGCATTGGACATAACCACCATTCTTTGACAATGGAATTTACCATTTGGCGGGCAGGGCCGATGTTACTTTACAAGTGACACACACTTGACTTTCTATTTTTCATTACCTCATGCCTTAGAATAGGTTCAAGAATACAAACATCATTCAATAAAATTAAGGCAATTAAAGATAAAGAAAAATTTAACTTCTTTATTCATAAAAAGAAAGTACATAACTTTATAATGTAAACTATTACATTGTTGATCAAAGAAATTCATAACCTCTAAAATAAAATAAAATTTCAGTGGAAGACTTATTCAAAATTGGGCAACATGCCCTTACATTAAAAAGAAACTTCAAGAAAATAGAAACTTGTTAAAATCCAAATTGCATGGTCTTCATAATTTAATTTCCTGAAAAAGAAGAGGAAGGGGTGAGCACAAAGCTTAGGGAATCTTTTTCAAACAACCATTTTTCAAATTCAAATCAATAATACATTCATATTTCAAACACTTGCATACATTAGGCGTTTCAAACATCCATTTGTTTAAAGTTGAGATTTTAGACCAAAAGGGTTTTGAAGCCCTTGATGTTCTTAACAAAGTACCTCCTTAGAGTGAAATATAGCCTTTCTTAGCCAATTTCATTGGACTTTTGAAACTTAAGGGACTTTACCCACCAACCAAGTACTTTGGTCTTAGAACCATATGAACTAATCATATGAAAAGAACATCCATAGCAACCCACATGTGTGTTATGATGGTACTTGGTTATTATCACCATCATCTTTGTTAAGTCATATATTCTTGAATCATAAGATAAATTTCAAAACATGAAACTAAAATAAATAAATTCAGCATATGATCAAACTGAAAATTTAATCATGGAACATTCAAAATCATGCATCATATTTTGAAATAAATCCTAAGCATGATACTAAACATGGCATAATTGTCATGCATGCATAAATGTAAACAAGAATCAAATCTAAAATTGAAATATATTTTAGAATGCTTAAACTGAAATTATTCTTGATTTCAAAAGCCAAACAACCAATGAACATGTTAGAACTTTAAATAAGAAAAAGGGGTGTAAGAGAAATCACTTCCACCTTGAGATGTAGTTTACCCCAGAGTTTGGACAAGAGCTCCCAATGTTCAAGCAATAAGAAAATTACCCAAGAAGAATCTCCAAACCAAGAACTTCTCACACTCAAGAGGGAAAAGAATGGTGAGAAGGGGGTGCCAAGAAGAGGGCTTAGAAAACAAGAGAAAATCTCAACTCTTGTTTCTTGGGATGAGTTGAATTGTGAGCATGGGGGTTTATATAGGTTTCAAAAGTGTATAGAATGGCATGTTTGTAGTGTCCTGATTGTAACAAACTTGCCAATTCTTCAAAATCTCGTGCCCCCCAAGTATAGGAGAATAGCAAGTGTATTTAGGCAATTTTTAGAATTTAGAAACCATTTTTTTGGATTTTTGGAAACATTTTTATTAGTTTTATTTGGATTATTTGTTTTTATTTCAGAGCAAACGATCCTGACCGTCGGATCGTTCTCAATCACAGCAGTAGATCACAAATCGTGCGGGTTCGATCTGAGTAGTTGGATCTTCCTCGAGTGCGGCGTTCGGTTTGCGATTGATCGAAACACGTCTTTCTAGGCCGTCAAATGCGCATTGATTGCGGTGTGCAGATCTCGATCGTGATCAACGAATTCCTTCCGGGCCGTTGGATGATCCTCGATTGCGGTGTGTTCGCAATCTCTGACTGCGCCTCTCATCTGGCCCATTGGATGTTCCTCGATCTCAGCACGTTTGCGATCAACGCTTGCGCCTGAGTCGTGAGTCGTTGGATCTGATGGATTGAACGTGGGCCATTGGATTTGGCTGATTCGGTACATCCGGGCGTATGGTGCGGTTTTGATTGTGACCGTGAGATCTTAGATCATGCGGATGATGTATTTTTGGCCGTTGGATGCAGTTTCTAATACCAAAATCACTTTCTAAGGTTGTTATTATCCGAATTTTGCTAATTAGATACTTTCTAATTGATGAAAACTTGATTTTATTGCATAAATCATTCTATTTTATGGACTTACTAATATTTTTTCCTTTCTAATTATTTAATATTGTATTTATTGGATATTTTTTATTTCTTTAATATCTTTAATGTCAATAATTAAATAATCTACATTTTTCATTTCCATATATTTTTATTTATTTCATATTTTATTTTCAGATAATCATTTATGTAATTATAAATTGATACTTATTTAATGTTATACTTTTTTTTGATAAATATAAGCATACTTCATTTTTTATTCAATTATATATATTTTTCTATATACATATGTAGTATTTAACATGCCTATTATATTCTTACACAATTTACCCTATAAATATATGTCTATACCTATATTTTTTTTTTATTTCTATTCTTTATTTTCTTAATAAATGAAAACAACTCATTAAATTTTATAATTAATTCTATTTAATTGATATTTTCATTAACACACTTTCATTTGCCTTAGATTTTTTTTTCTCAATGAATTTTTATTTCATTAATAACTTTTGTTGACAAAGTTTTGAGTTATTACAGAAATCCATTGGATAATTGAACTTTGGAGCTCTCTATATATAATCATGATGGAGGGTTGCGGCTAGAAACATGAGCAGAAGAAAGGGCAAAGAGTCAACTATTTGATATAATTGAAAAGATCCCTCAGACTAGGAGAACTCTTCTTTCTGGTTGAGTTGGGCAGATGTTTGAACAAGTACAAGACAAACCTTCTGAAACATCTTAGTTCCTTCTTTGTCTTTCACCAAAAAAGGAAAACTTTACTATATATGGTCTATGGAAGAGGAAAATCTAGCTGATTTTGGTATTGTGATTCAATCCATTGCTCCAACAAGGGTTAATATCAATGCTTAATAAATGTTCTCTTGATCTCCAAGGTTCCAACCATCATTCTTGGAATGGATGTGTCACACGGTATTCTTGGTCAGTATAATTTACCTTCTATTACTGCAGTAGTTAGTTCCAGATAATGATCATTAATTTCTCAGTATAGGATATCAATAAGAGTATAGTTGTCCAAGGCTAAAATGATAGAATCTTTATTCAAGCAAGAGAGCTGCTCCTGGATTTCTATACTAGTTCAAGGAAGAGAAAGCTTGATAAAATTGGGATTTTTAAATCTTTGCATATTAGAGTATCAAGGATCTCGAAGGAAGCAAAGGGCCCTGAAGATCAACAGAATCAGGTGGGCGTGACTTCCTTGCTCACATGTATTATATAAATTTAAGATTCAAAGCATTTGTTTGAATAGTTCTAGGTTATTAGAATCTCATTAGGGAATTGATTGGAATTGTTTGGTGTATTGCATGATGTGTGATGAGTGACAAATTACTTAGGCTCATGCATAATTAATTCACGACATGATTTACTATAAAAGTTTGCATTTAGATTTACTCAATTATGGCATGTATGACTAGGAAAAATATGCATCTAGATCCCATTGTTTATTCATGCACCTTATCATGTTAACTTGCAAGCGTAGTTTGGATTATATTTTCTAGTGTATTGTGTGATGCTCGATGTGATTGAGATTGTTTGTAAAACTAAAATAAGACAATGGTTTATTAAGAATCCACGTACCGGTGCAATTGACGAGCCAAGAGGTAGATCGTAGGTATTCCCAACCGAAGCTGCCTGCAACAGCTCAAAGTCTTTAGAAGACAGTACGAGTCTAGATAAGTACTCTTTCTTAGACTGTGATACTGAGATATGACTGATTTTAGATGGTACCAGTGCCTGAGGCCTCTATGATTATGATTAGACTGGATCACAGGGAATACCGAGAGGCATCTCAACCCTCTTCCGGTCTTAGACTTCGAACAAAACTAAATAAATGTTTGAAACGCCTAATGTTTGAAAGTGTTTGTAATGTTTTAGATTGAGTCTGTATAATGCATGTGATGTGTAGGAATGATCCACTGGGCTTTCGAGCTCACTCCCACTTTATTTTTCAGGTACATCTGGACGTAGAGTATGATAACTTACGTCAGAAGACTCACAGTTTAATTGGATGTCTCATTGGGGAAGTTGTCCGGGATAGGAGACTTGGAGGTCATGTTTTATATATTTTACTAGATTGTTTTAATGTATTTACATTGGTTTTAATTTTAGTTTATTTTAGCTTTAAATGACTTTTCTTGTTTAACTATTTTGGTTTTAATAATAATTTTTAAAGTTATTCCACTGCATTGTTTATGATTTATATTGAGAATTCTAGTGAATGTATTGAGAAATTATCTTGATCTTTTGTTTTGTATAATATCTATCTGGACTTTGACTTGAGAAGAAAATTTTATGAGCTTAATTTTAAAGAAAAAGATTTAGACAGAACGAGATTTTCAAGTAGCATCCTAATTTTTAACGGGCGATGATCCACACGTGAGACAACACATGATAGGAGATCTGATTGAAAATTGGGGTGTTATACATTACCTCCGAATTTGCTCCCAGACCATAAGGGGGACACCGAGGCCACAAACCTTTCAGTCTTAATTGCGACAAAAAACAATGAAGTGTTTGAAATGTTCTAATGTAATGAAAGCATTTGCATGTTTTGTATTTTGGTCTGAATAATGTTAGTGATGTATTGTATGATCCACTAGGCTCTTGAGCTCGCCCCACTTTCCTATTTTAGGTGACAGTTGACATGGTGTGAGTTGACCATTGCTAAGCGACTCCGACTATATTCGTGAAAACTCACTGGGAGGTTATTATTGTCTGTCTTTTTGTATATGATATTTTTGTATTTAATCTAGACAGGGCTTGTACCCCTTTCTTTTTGGATTAAACATTTTATAAGTGATTAAATGTTTTGGATTTATTTTAGAAATCTTTAAATTGTTTAAATTTGAACTTGAAGCTTTTTATTTTACTTGAAATTTCACGAATCCAATTTATTTATATAGAAGTTTTATTTCAAAAAAAAAAACTCTTGTCTATTTATATTAATTTTACCATTTCTTGAAAAATGAATCGAAAAGGAAATTTTGAAAGAAAAATAGAGAAGAGTGTAAACGAATTAAGTAGCACTCGGGCTCTTGGCAGATGATCGCCTGGCAACTTCTCCTGCTGGACGGGTCCACGTCTCTGCGCGGGGCCAGATGGGCACGTGGTCCGGGGGCCGTGCCCCTCGGGCCAGGGTGTTACAGTAGTGCAATAATACAAAAGAAGTTTCCTCAAAGCCTAAAAGATCTAAGGAGTTTTACAATTCCTTACACTATAAGCAAAACAATAGTTGAGAAAGTTGTGTGTGACTTAGGGGACAACATAAACTCAATGTCATTTTCAATATATTGGAGGTTGGGATAATTAGAGATCAAGCCTATAGCCATCACTCTTCAGTTAGTATATCATCCACTCATATATCCAAAAGGGATCATTGAAGATGTGTTGGTAAAAGTAGATAAATTTACCTTCCATGTGATTTTGTTGTGTTGGACATGGAAGAAGATAATGAAGTTCCATTAACCTTGGGGAAACCATTCTTAGCCACTGGATAGGCCCTCATTGATGTTTCAAAAGGAAAACTGACCCTGCGAGTTTCAACATTTATCAATCTATCAAGGCAAGAATCAAGGACCATGAATGCAAGCAAGTTATGATCATACAAAGTGAAACTAAATCAGTGGTTGAAGATTTGAAATATGAAGTTGCTACAATCACAAAAGTTAAAGGGGATAAAAGGAAAGTATTACAGGTAAAGCTAAAACTTAGCCTTATAAATGATGAGTTAATTGATGAGTCTTAGGAACAAAGAATTCCCTCAAAACAGTCATAACACCATTTACTAAAATATAAGCAACCACTGGACATTGTCAAAAAGTAATTGTGCAAAGCCTATGTATTCGCAAAGATCGATGAATTCGGCTTTGGTTAACAAGTATCTGTGTCAAACTAACGACGTTAAACACAATGCTTGATGGGAGACAACCAGCCGAACTTTAGTTTTTCTATTTATTTCCTTTAATTTTATCATTTTTTGCATTTTAATTCCCTAGAAAAGTGTTAATTAATTTCATTTAAAAAAATAGATGAACCTCATTACTGTGGTAACATACCACGGTAACTATGGGTAACCATTGAAATGAATTGGTTACCATGGTGACCAGAATAGGTTAAAACTAGAAATTGCGTTACCGTGGTAACTTACCTCGGTAAAATGGTCGTGAAATTCTGGAGACTTTTGGTAACTAATTACCACGGTAACTAGGGCGTGAAGTTTTCGAACATCATGTTACTACGGTACGTGATCACGATAACAATCAGTTCAAACAACACACTACCACGATAGGCTACCACAGTAGTGGCACAAATGGTCATTTCTTGCACGCAAATGTTGGTGAGAACCTCCAAATTTTTCTAGTTTTCTTTGATTTCTTCGTGTTGCTCATCATCTATCAAGCAAGATGTGAGTAAAATTAATTCTCTCTTATGTTTTCTTTTGTTTTAATGCTTCAAGTAGAATTTGTTTATTGAGTATTGCTTTTGAATGTTCATTTGAATTTTTTTTGTGCTCTTTCACGTTGTGTTCATTTGAATTTTTTTTTTTTTTGTTCTTTCACGTTGTAAACATTTTGTTTTGCCTTGTGAATGTTTGTTTGAATGATCCTTGGCTGGTTTGCATTGAATGCATGTTCTTGAATGAAGGATGTTTGGTTTCATGGATTTTGGATTACATCTTACCATGTTCATGCTTAAATTACCTTCAAAAATCATCCCTATGCATTGAGCATGCTACATCATTCCATTTGTTCTCTCATGCATAGTTTGAATTATTATGGATATCGCTATATTGGGTCTCAAATTGTTGTGAGTCACATACCTATTTTGAATTTTGCCACTGTAAGTCCAGTCTATGCAATGAATATTTTAATTGATTGAATTACTCTTGTTTGCATAGTTTAAGCAATTTGGATGTTATTGTTCTCATGAATTATTCAATTTTAAATTTGTTGGTTTCTATTTTTCTATGATTAGATGCATGTTGTATACTGAACTTTGATTGCAAGGCTCCACGAACTAAAAATATAGCATCCAAACTATGCCGCACATCACAAGCTGTTGCCCAGAAGATCAAGCACGATTCAAGTTTGTCGAGGCCAAAACGAGATATACATATCTTAGAAATATGAGACAAATTATCCCTATGAGAGGGATAATGCTGATGGCTGAGGAATGTTTTCTGGGCATTGATTCTATGGTAGTTGTACAGCATTGGGAACAATTGATATGGGCTTCAAAAGCACCTGCGTTATCCATTATGCAAAAATTATATGCCAATACAGCTAAACGAGATGGTACAAAGGTGTGGGTCTGTGGCATGTGGGTTCCATTTGATTATGCTACAATCAATGTAGTTTATGATTTGCCATAGGACACCTCGGATGAATACCATGAGCAACTGTAGGAGAAGTTTGACCTAGAAGATGTGCTGAGAACCCTTTGCATTGATGGTGCCTCTTGGCAATGCACCAATGAGAGGCCAGTTAACTTGATCAAGACCTTGTTCACCACCATAGCCAAGGTATGGCTCTATCTCATTTGTGCTAACCTTTTACCATCTCTGGCAATCAATAGGGTTCCTCTAGAGGGAGTTGTGCTAGTATATTGCATCATGAAGTGCCTCTCTATCAATATTAGGTCAATCATCTCCAATTCTATCAAGACAGCCATAGACAAGACCAACACTGGTCTATCACACCCCACACTCATCACTAAGTTATGTAAGAAGGCGGGTGTCACTTGGCTCAGTAGTGAGCCAACTCTCAACATAAAGGTTCATATATCTACGAAGATGCTTACATCCACTCCTATGAAGAAGAGGAGGGCAGAGCCTACAACATCTACATCTGCTCAGCCCACACCAGCTGTTGCCCCTACTACTACTTCCTCCTCATCAGAAGTTCATGCTAATCTCCATGGATTAGCTAATCTTCATTGTCTCTTATATATCGCCCATCTAGAGCTTCTACAGCAAGCACCTCTTCCACCTTGTTTGGAGCCTTATTTGGATAGCACTTGCTACAGCACTCCAGCACCACCTACTGGAGATGAAGAAGATGACAACAATGAGGATGGAGATGATGATGCTCTTGGTCCAGTAGCGAGATTTGATCATTTTTCAGAGGCAGATTTCTTTGGAGATGATGCAGACCAATGATCAATTTATGTTTTCTTTGGGGATGAATTTTCTATTTATTATGCTACTAAACTTAAAACCTTTTTGAAACTACTACTTGGATGATCTAACTATTAAATTCGTAAGGTTTATCTCTTAATGGACGATGTATGTGATAATCTTGACTAATCTTGCTATTTGTTTCTTCTATGCATGTTTGAAAGCAAATATATGTATGGATGGCTATGAATCAATCAATGTGATACCTTCTTGTTTTGGAATGACATTTTAGAATTTTGTTATTGAGGACAAGGCACAAATTAAGTTTGGGTGTGCATTGAAGAAAATCTTTTTCAATTCAAGTCATTTCTTTTAATTTTTGTATTACATTGTTCATAAAACTACATATTTATGGGCATTTCACAAATTCTTTTTCATTGAAACTCTATTTAGGCATTTAGCATTAGGACATGAGCATTCAAATGTCAATCAAGCTAAATCCATACTATATTTTTCTAAAAAATTCACTAAGTAACATATGAGTTTGAAAATTCCTCTAGCGTGACGAAATAAAGAACTTAGGATAGTTTCAAATAGTTTGTGTGCTTGGTTTGTCCAAAAATTTGACTTTGACAAAACTCTTAGTCTTAGGTGAATTGAGAATCTGAAAACTGATAAAAGTGAGGAGTGAAAATCACAACACAAGTGGAGAGAATTTCCTACAGACTCTTGAAATATTTGACTCTATTCTAAACATTGCTTAAGAATGCTCTAGGAGGGAAGGGATGTAGACTATTTTTGTTTGAGTATGAGCCTAAAAGCAATCCCAGCACATAAAGAATCCCTTTGCAACCAATTTTGAGCCTTTAAGCTTATTTCTTTAAAATAAACCCAAACATGAAACACACACGATATTTTTCATGTATATATCAATTGAACCTATTTGTGTATGCTCATAGTGATGATAATGATTATTGTGATGAATGGTGGCAGTCATCTATGATAATGAAAAAAGAAAAGAAAAAGAGATAGAGATATCTTTACGAAATAATTCATGATGAATGTTGAGCTTCCAATGTGTTTTATGGAGGCCTGTATGGGCTCGAATTGAAATGCATGTGAAATCATAAGTTTGGTGGAGCCATGAAAGCAAGGTTGAGGGTATGAACAAAGAGAAAAACAAAGGAGTGTACACGAAGAGATTATAAATGTAGATGTTATCTTTACTATAAGTGTGCATTTGAGTTAAAATTTAAATCTTATCACACTTACACCTTGAACTAAGCCACAATACAACCTAAAACATAGACCACTAATCCAAACTTTAGTTTGACTTGAGCAAAGGATGGACGGAAGAGAAAATTGAGAGAGTTTCTATACTCAGGTATTAGGAAAGGACTTTTATGAGTGGGATGATAACTAAAAATCATTTACAGAGTCTAGGAGGATTGAGATACCAACAGACAAAGGGTGAAGTTGAGGAAAAATAGAAGATGGACTGAAATTCTAGACAACGTGAACGACCCTAAGAACTTGTCAATGAATCATAGGCTCGAGGAATGGAAAATGGAGATCAAAATGATGAGTTAACGTAGATTCAACTATATATGGTATGTGTTTGAGCTTGAGCAGTTGAGTTATTATTCGAAGACGAACAATAGTTCAAGTTTGGGTGTATTTGTTAGTAGCATAGCATACTAACTATATCCTTGTCATTTTGCATATGTTTTGCATGGTTTCAGTAGGAATTGGGTCATATTTGCATTTAAGCATTAAGAGACGCATTTGTACATCATTTGCATAACTAGGAGAGTTTCTATGTGATTATATGCATTTATATTTGTGATTTAATGTCACAAAAAGGTTCTTGAGTGTTTATGCATGTCTATTATGAGTAAACAGAGGTTTAACGATGAAAAATGACCCAAAACTGGACAAATGAACTAACTACCATGGTATGGAAACTCAGTACCCTGGTAATCAAGGCACAAAATGAAGGACAAACCCAAAAAAGGCACTACCACGGTAGTTAATCAAGCCTAAACCTAGAAAAGTCCCATAAATCATTATCACGGTCCATTACTACGGTAATACATGGAAGGAAAGTGTTACCACTATAACTAATCGCAGTATCTAGAGGGTCAAAATCTGGGCAAAGGCATTACCGCAGTCCACTATCGTAGTAACCAAGGGCGAACAATACCATCACTACAATAGCCTACCGCGATAAAGCAGAATAAAATAAGATTTGACATGTCCCCTAAGTTGTGGATCTATGTCACGCTCGAATTACTGTGAACAGCTACTGCAGTAATGTGACTAAAAAAGTGATTTGAGTAGTCTCAAGCCACAACTATAAAAGGAGAAGAGCTCTAAGCATTCAACATTCCTCACTTACAGATTCAACATCCATTGTGCATACATTCCATCATCATTTTCCGAAGTTCTTGCGATCAAGGGGGTTTAGCTAAATGGTTGGAGCAAGGAGCAAGGGAAGATCTTCAAGTCTCTCTAGTACAATTTTAATTGTTTATATTCCTTGTATCTATATTGTTTACAACATTTCAAGTTAAATTCTCCATTCTAGGATCTAATTTCAAGTTTGTGAACCTTTGATTCTAAATTGAAATTCCTGAGTAACAGATTGGAGCATTCCATTTAAGTTCTTAATTAATCTATGTTGATGTTATCTTTTATTTCTTGTGATCTTAATGTTTTCTTGTAACACCCTAGCCCCTGAAACTTTCAATTTGGTTTAACCGCAGGGCGATCTGAGGTCCAGTTACAATTACAAGTTTACAACTTATTATTCAAATTCAATTATCTCACGCCTTATTTAATTAAAAATAGAAAGAGAGTACATAACTCTAAAATAGAAACTATTTCAATAGAAGGCTAACTTATTCAAAACTTGGGCAACATGCCCTTACATTAGAAATAAAAATAGAAACTTTCTAAACATAAGTGATCTAAATCCTTAATAAGCTTCATCGTGTAATTTAATTTCTTGAAAAGATAAAAAAGGAAGGGTGAGCAGATAGACCAGTTGATCATTCTAAAAACAACCAAGTTACTAATTCAAACTAATAACACATTCAAATTCAAACACTTGCATACATTAGGTGTGTCAAATAATTTCTTATTTTTAATTGTATGTTAGATTGAAAGGGGGTCTAATTCCTTGATGTTCTTATCAAAATACCTCCCCTTGAGTAGAAAGACAATTCTTCATGTCACATTCCATTGGATTTAGGGTCCTTTGCCCATAGTCCGGGTATTTTGTGCTACACCCATATACACATAGTCTATGCAGCTCATATACACATAGTATATATAAAGAACACCCATAGTATCCCTTTGGATCACTATGACAGTACGTAGTTCTTAATATCAAAGTCTTTTATTTGAATTCTCATAATCATGAATCATAAAAGAATTAAAATTCAGCATGTTATCATCATGAAAGCATAAAAACATCACTTGCATGCATCATATCTTAAAATTGACCTAAACATGGGAAACTAAGCATGGCATGGTGTTATGAATGCTTAAACATGGCATATGTATTAAACTGAAAATTAAATCATGTGGATGGACTGAAATTGAATATGTATGATAAACAAATTTTAAAACATGCATGAACATGATACTAATTCAAACTAGTAAAGAGGATGTTTTTGAAATTACTTCCACCTAGTTTTGCTATTTCTTGAAAATCTAGCAGAGTTTCCACAATCTAAGCACTTTAAGAACACTCAAGAACAAAAGAAAAGTGAGAAGGGGTGCCAAGAAGAATGCTTAAAAAGAATAAGAGGGACTTGTCATATCTTGCTCTAGGATGAAGAAAAAGTGAGCACGGGGGCGGGGGGGCATTTTATATAGAGTTTTAAGACACTAGGGGGACAGTTTAGGCAAGTTTACAAGAGAATGTTTCCTTACACACACGGGGATGGTTTGGCATGTTTTGGCAAGTGTGCTTATGGTTTGGGCAAGTGGATCCCTAGGGTTTCCTTATCATGTGTGAGCAAGTTTGAATTTCCTTCTTAAGTTTTGACAAAAAAATAGGATTTGGGCAAGCAAGGAAGGTTTTCCTATTCCTTTTGGACATCAAAACTAGGCAAGGAAACTCTCTTAATTGCTTCTCTCTTGCGTGCAATAAAATGGCAAGAGTATCTCTCCACTTTATTCACTTGTGTGCAACAGTTTGATGAGTGTCAAAATTGGTAAGGAATCCTATTTGAATTTATTTGATTTGATTCTTCTTTGCATGTCTAGCCATTAGAGAGCACACAATGGTTAGCAATTTTTATTCTTGAATTAGAAACTTCTAATCTTGTTCCTTAGGTATTTAGAAACATTTTTCAGCAACTTCTATTCTTGGATTAGAAATTTCTAATCTTGTTTCTTAGGTGTTTAAACACATTTTTTAGCAACTTCTATTCTTGAATTAGAAACTTTCAATCTTGTTTCTTGAGTGTTTAGAAACATTTTTCAGCAACTTTTATTCTTGGAAGTCATTGAGTAAGGCAATATTTTCTTTTCTTTATGAGTGTTCACCAAGCAAGGACAAACTTGACAGTTTACATGATTTATTTTTAGCGCCATAGTGTGACCATGGAAACTGTCTAATTTGGATCATGCTTTCTTATTTTAACTTCTATGACATCTTTGTGTGCATGAGCTTAGGGTGCACATGATCATGGCACATTGGAACTTCTAATATGATTCAACTATGATTTTGGACTTCCTTATGTGTGTGTATGAACCACTATTAGCACCTTGTAATTTTGGGTTTAACAAGGATTTGGGCATCTTTCCCATGTTGGTGTACATACGGATTTGTTTCTATTTCTTATTTGTTTCCTTTCTCTTTGGGATGTTCCATCTTGTGTGCACATGTTTCATTTAGTGTCTAATTTTCCTTCATTTCAGTTCCTTTGAGGGCACACCAAATTAGGGCATGAGTTCATAGAAACTTTCTATTTTCCCATCTTTCCTCATTTCATCTTCTTTTGGACGTCCTACTAGCATGTGTAAATGTTTCTAATTTTCTTACATCTTAGGATTGGGCACACATGTGAGTAATATGTTTCTAATTTCCTTCACATTTCCATTTCTTTTGTTTCATTTCATTTCTTTACTTAATTCTTATTTCACTAAGATGTTTTGTCCAAATAAACTATCAATTGACCACTAAAATGAACTTCTACTAAATTTATCTCATTTACTCCTTAATAATGTTGTACATTTCATTTCATTTCATTTTGCACAAATTTTTCAGGGTATTACATTTCTATTCAATGGCCATAGATAGGAGGATATTTAGACTATTTTACTAATCTGGGAGAGAGGTTTAGCAATTGGATAATCAAGTTATAATCTTGGATGGACCAATGGACTAGGAGGTAGCTGGTTTTGATAGCAGGTTACACGTGAAAAATAGCACGTTACTGCATTAATTATTTTTTGGTGCGCCTCAAAAGATGATATTTGGAACTTGACTAATAAGTGTTAACATAACCCGGGAGGTAGTTTTAATGGCAAGTGTTATAACCTATAGAACAAAAGATTGATAGTTAAGCCCAAAATCAAAGGGTGAACACATGAAACTTTACTATCCTAGAATCTTGATCAATATATACTTCAAACCAATTTTCTTTTGATTTAAATTTTATTTCTGTCTCATTATCAATTGTAATCTATAGCCTTGGTAAAATTGATACCATTAATAAATTGGTCTTTGAGATTATTACTCATAATCTGTTCCTAGAGGACGAAATCTAGTTCTCAATCAGTATTTACTACTTGTGACACTGTATACTTGTAGTGCACACCAACAGTCACAAATGATTCTAACCTCAAAAAGATGAAAAACAGCATGTGATTAACCATCTATTGTTTGGTTTTACCTTGTAGAACGTCCAAAAGATGGTTCTATGGTTTGAACTTCCTACTACTATGTAGTATGTTAGGTTTCTCTTCTTCTTGCTGCTATGGGTGCTTAATGGGATGGTTAAGGAATGAAATAATATCAACAAGACGACTAGGAGAGAAAGAAGGGAAAGGGATTCATGCTTGATTGAGTAGCGAGAATGGGATGCTCATGTTGGGTTATATAGAGTTCAATTTGGATGGGTTTAGGAAGTTTTGTGTTGTTTCCTTGGTAGAACTCTTTCGTAAACTCTTTTCCTTTATTTACTTGTTTCTTGGGTGCAAAGTATTAGTATGTAACGATTTTAGAATAAGCTCACGTGTTTGGAAACTTTACATAATCATTTTTGCTCAGGTTTTACATATTACAGTGGTAGTGGGATATATTACACAGTTGGTTCTTCTGGAAAATTCATGCACTACCACAGTAACGAATTTCATTATCGCGGTAACCAAAATGTTGTTCAATGTAGATTTTTGTGTATTGTTCCCAGTGTACTTGCCCCTTCATACATTTGATTGTGAATATTTTACACCGTTATTTCCATGGTTTTCCAAACTTTTAGTTTGTTTAAATTATTTTATTTTGTTTTTATTTGATCTAATTATCAAGTAAAATTTTGGGTTATTACACCCCAAAACTGATTCAATAGTCATTCCACCATATAGAATGGCATTCATTGAGTTGATTGAACTAAAGACGCAATTGGATGAACTTTGTGAGAAAGGATTCATTCGACCGAGTGAGTTTGTAATACCCCAAAATTTTATCAAATAATTAAAGATAAATAAGTTTGAGAAAAATAAATAAAATAAGTTGAATAAATTAATTTCAAAGATTTTAAGAAATTTTGGGTGCAAATGGTGGGT
>JAJIYU010006237.1:0-20932 GCA_030144865.1 Tinospora cordifolia | reverse complement strand
TATTTTCTTAGAAAAGTGTCTTAATTTTTATTTTTATTTTTATATTGTGAAATCTTATAAACTATATGTTCCAAAATAGACAAAACTACAAGTCTTAATATAACTACATATTAAATCATTAATATCACCGTATATATAAACTTTATTCACATGTTAGATTGGGTGCTCGAATATTCTGGTGATTAAAATAATATTAATAATATTATAATAACAAATTCTTTTATTGTTATTATTATCATTATTATTATAAAATTAAATTCATAAAAATTAAAAGAGGCCCAAAAAAAAAAAGAAATGTTGGCTCTGTGAGCAGATATCAGAGTGAGAAATCTATCAAATCTCACTATTACAAGTTTGTCTATACATGAAACAGCACTCATGCCATTTCAATCTTCATCTGTTCTCTTTTTCTTGCTTCACTCCTTCATCCATGGCGGCCTAAAACTGCTCTGAAACAAAGATTTCTAGTTTTTCATTTTTCATACTTTTTTTCTTTTTGGTTTTAAATAAAGCTGAGAAGAGCAAATGAAGCTGAAGAACCACATGGGTACTTCACTTCAGCTCTTCTTATTGTGGGCATTAACAGCTTCTCTTCTGCAACTCATCACTTTAACCTCTTCTTCTTCTTCTTCATCTTCTTTTCCTTCTTCTGCACAGCTCAATGATGATGTTTTGGGTCTAATTGTGTTCAAATCAGATCTTCAAGACCCATTTTCTTCTCTATCTTCCTGGACTGAAGACGACAACAGCCCATGTTCATGGAAGTACATTACTTGTAATCCCGACACTGGTAGAGTCCGAGAGATTAATCTCAGTGGCCTTGGTTTATCAGGAAAGATTGGACGAGGTTTGGAGAAGTTGCAGGAGTTGCAAGTTCTTTGTCTTTCTCATAATAACTTCACTGGTTCTATCAGTACAGAAATTTTTCGCATGGCTAGTCTCAGAAGATTAAATTTGAGTCATAACAGCCTTTCTGGAAGAATACCCGGTGACCTTCTCACCATGAATTCTATCAGGTTTCTTGACTTTTCTGGGAATTTTCTTTCTGGGCCAATCCCAGATTCTTTGTTTCAGATTTGCTCATCTCTGAGATTCATTTCCTTGGCCGATAACTCTCTTGAAGGCCCAATTCCAACTTCGCTTTTCAATTGTTCTTCATTGGGTGGTCTTAATTTCTCAAACAATCACCTTTCAGGTAATGTAGAGTTCTCTAAAGGGTTGTGGTTGTTGACAAGGCTTCGAACTTTAGATCTTTCAAACAATGGATTTTCTGGCTCAGTTCCTGAAGGCGTAGCTTCTGTTCATAACTTGAAAGAGCTCAAGTTGCAGAGAAATCATTTCTCTGGTGAATTACCTTCTGATATTGGATTTTGTCCACATTTGACCCTCTTGGATTTTAGCAATAATTTGTTTGTTGGAACTGTTCCTGATTCATTTCAGAAGCTCAGTTTCTTGAAATTCTTGAGTTTATCAAGTAACATGTTAACTGGTGATTTCCCACATTGGATTGGTAGCTTAAGCAGCTTGCAGTACTTAGATTTTTCCAGAAACGCCTTCACTGGAACCTTGCCGGCTTCATTGGGTGATCTTAATTCACTGAATTACTTGAGTTTGTCAGATAACAAACTGATTGGAATGATCCCTTCTTCAATAGCTCAATGTACTAAGCTGTTAGGAATATACTTAAGAGGGAATAGTTTTAATGGTAGCATTCCACCAGCCTTGTTCAATCTCGGTTTGGAAGAGATAGATTTATCATGGAATCAGTTAAACAGTTCAATCCCGCCTAGTTCTACTACCCAACTGTTTGAGACTCTTCGAGCTTTGGATCTTTCAAGAAACAAACTCACTGGTGATATTCCAGCTGAAATGAGTCTCTTCTCCCGTTTAACATACTTGAACTTGTCATGGAACAATCTTCATTCCAGGTTGCCTCCAGAATTCGGGTATTTCCAAAATTTATCAGTTCTAGACCTACGAAGCAATGCTTTTCACGGGGAAATTCCGGTGGATTTATGTGAATCCAACAGCTTGGCCATCCTTCAATTGGATGGAAATTTACTCAACGGGCCTATACCAGAAGAGATTGGCAATTGTTCTTCCCTCTACTTACTGTAAGTCTCTCTTTTTTTTTTTTTTTCAATCTCCCAGTGCTTATTTAACTTTCAGACGAAACATTAATTTCTTAGGCATAAATTTCTGTTGCAGGAGCTTGTCACACAATGAGTTGAACAGTTCTATACCAAGAAGCTTATCAAAGTTAAAGAAACTCAAGATTCTCAAGCTAGAATTTAACAATTTGACTGGAGAGATACCAAAAGAGCTTGGATCTTTGGATAATCTTCTTGCTGTGAATATTTCCTACAACAAGCTTATAGGCAGGCTTCCTACAGGAAGCATATTTGAGAGCCTAGATGCAAGTGCGTTGCAAGGAAATTTAGGGATTTGCTCACCATTGCTAAAAGGACCATGCAAAATGAACGTCCCAAAGCCATTGGTTCTAAATCCATATGCCTACAACAATCAAATGGGTGGCAACAATTCATTACCAAGGTCATCGAGCTCTTCAAAAACTCATCACCGAAAATTCCTAAGTGTTTCTGCAATTGTTGCAATATCTGCAGCAGTTCTAATTGTTATAGGGATTATAGTCGTGAGCTTACTAAACGTTTCTGCACGAAGAAGGCTTGCATTCATTGATAATGCATTGGAAAGCATATTTTCAAGCTCTCAAAGATCAGCTAGTCCCACCGCTGGGAAACTTGTCTTGTTCGATTCAAAATCATCGGAAGAATGGGCTCAAAACACCGAAACGATTTTAAACAAGGCTTCAGAGATTGGACAAGGAGTGTTTGGAACAGTTTACAAAGCATCATTAGGAGGTGAAGGGAGAATTGTAGCTATTAAAAAGCTTGTGACCTCAAACATGATCCAATATCCAGAAGATTTTGATCGGGAAGTTCGAATTTTAGGAAGAGTTAGCCATCCTAACCTTATGACACTTAAAGGGTACTATTGGACTCCTAGGTTGCAGCTGCTGATATCGGATTATTCTCCTTATGGTAGCTTGCACACAAAACTTCATGAAAGACCTCCTTCTAGCCCTCCTCTTTCGTGGGCAAACCGGTTCAAGATTGCTCTAGGAACAGCAAAAGGGCTAGCCCATCTTCACCACTCCTTCCGTCCACCGATCATACACTACAATGTAAAGCCAAGCAATATCTTGCTCGATGAGAATTTTAATCCAAAGATATCAGATTTTGGGCTGGCAAGGCTTCTAACAAAGCTTGATAAGCACATTATAAACAGCCGGTTTCAAAGCACACTAGGGTATGTGGCACCCGAATTAGCTTGCCAAAGCCTTAGAATTAACGAAAAGTGTGATGTTTATGGCTATGGTGTTATGATACTTGAGCTAGTGACAGGGAGAAAGCCTGTGGAGTATGGAGATGATGATGTTGTCATACTAAGCGATCATGTGAGAGTTCATCTTGAACAAGGGAATGTGTTTGATTGCATCGATCCCAAGATGGATGAGTATCCGGAGGAGGAAGTTTTACCGGTTCTGAAGTTGGGTCTGGTTTGTACATCTCAGATACCCTCTAGTAGGCCTTCCATGGCAGAAGTAGTGCAGATACTACAAGTGATCAAGACACCAGTGCCACAGAGCATGGAAATGTTCTAAGGCAAGGAATCAAAGCACTGTCTATGAAATCATTTTTAGTTTTTTTTCTTTTTTTTTAAATCAAAAGCCCTTATTTTGTGAAATTATTCCTCTTGGACATGTAAGGGCTTCAACATGTAATTTCTCACTATCTTCAGTATGAGTCTCTTTTAGAAGTTTGATGCATCTGTCTTTACCAATTTCTGGTTCAAACTGTGAAGGAAAACCAGTTTTGGTGATAGAAAATTCTTTGAATAGCATAAATGCTTCTCTCATACAATCGATCAAGTACGATTCTACTTTAGAACAACGGTAGAAGCCCATCAAGGCATTGGCTCGCTAGCTTACAAGAAGGGCAGAGGCCTGTGACTGAGGCAGGAACCTTGGACTGGTGCATGGCGGAGATAGGTCCCAATGAATTAGTGCTAAGGGGGTGTTTGATTGAAATAAAATAAAATAATTATTATTTTTATTTTCTCAAAAAAAAATATCATCTTTTTTCACTTTAAGCTAATAAATATGTGATTTTTTTAAAAAAAAAAAATTGCTCCGTCTAGGGGGCAAAAATCTAAAATCTTCTTGTGGAAAAATTTTTGTGCATTACTTTGAAGGGTTTCGTTAAAATTTTTCAGGCACAATTAATGGTCAAAAAATTAAAAAAAAAATCAAAAACACTTTTTTTAAAAAAAATAGTATTCTCTAGAAAAAAAAAATTCTTTTACCAAATAATACTCAAGTGTCACCAATAAAAAAAAGGAAAAAAAAAACAAAAAGTATTTCCTAGAAAATTTACCAAACACATCATAATATCATTGTCACCAACAAAATAGGAGTAAAAACAAAAGAAGACAGAGGGAAAGAAAAGATAACTGCAGAAAAATTGAATCAAGGACATTATGAACCATTTTGTATGAAGATAAGAATGAATGGAAGTCCCAACGAATCTAGAACGATTTTGTATGGTGGTCCTTCAGTTTTGGCAACACATGCAATTGTGGAAATTCACCTTGAAGCAGCTTTTTCTCATATGGGCAACTTCATTCCAACAAGGTCCTTATTGGCTTCACCTTTTGGTCGTTTTAGATAAGTTTTATGTGGGTGGAAGCTGTTTGATGATCCTCTGCTAAGCACATGCCCTCCCTTAGATCATTTGGAATCAGTTGGTGCATATTTTTGAATTACCAGAGATAAGTCAGAATAGCAAGATACACCTTTGACTAGGGCACTTGCACTTCCTCTTCAAAGCAGCCCAGAGAGAAATTCGCATCATTTAAGTACTAGAATAAATCAGAATGAGCTAAAGATCATTCAAGAGTTTCCTCTAGGCATAAAAGATTATGAACCACAATAAAATGCAGTAAGATATAAGTAGTTGTAATTAAAATATTCGTTAATAATAACAGAACCAACTTCAAGTATCTGGTTCTTTATAACTAGAGAAAAGCTTAATTTAGTTTGAGATGCATAATGCTGCTCTGAAAAAAAAAATAGAATAATAATGAAAAACTAAAAGATAAAATAAGAAATGATTATATTGCAAAAATAATAAGATCAAAACCAACTGAAAATGAAATACAAAGTAAAAGGTTTGAACTAAACCCATAATATGTAGTAGTTAAGAATAGTGATACAATGAGATATCCTGAAACAACTTATACATATGAAGGCAGAATTGCACATGCATAACGAGAACCTAATGCACTATGCACACCAACAAAGGAGAGGGGAAAATTAGAAACACACTGATGAAGATCACAGAAAAGATAAAGATGTATTTCATAAGATACATCCCTTCATAAAATAAAAATACAAATGTTAATGAGGATAACACCTTCTCACTGAGTCTAAGATTCAGGGAATTGATAATGGTCTGTGGAAGTTCTTGAAAATGACAAGGGCATGGATGGCATCATTGCCCTACCATTACTAAAACAAAGCATAAATCCCATCCTATCCCGTTGATTTCCCAAATAAAAATGATGCATTGACCATGCCAGTGGAGGACATGATTGTGGAACACTGTACATAACTTGCTCTTCCTATAAGAGGCACAATACCTAAATGATGTCAAAAGGCCTAGCAGAAAGAAGCAGCTAAGTAATTCGTGTCAGTTTTCTTTTGTAGGAGAAGCAATTTCATGTAAACAAGCCAAAAACCCAATTTAATATGCTTGTTCTTTCTTACTCTATATTCTGGTTCAAATACAACTCTTTACAAAAGAAACAAGAGAGATGAGAGATATAAATCACCTTTTACTATGCAGAAAGCTCACGTTATAGTGATTATTTTCGCTGCTTACGCCATAGCTTGCATTGCTTCTTTTCTTGATGTATGCAATGAGGGTGCTTCAAGAAGGAAACAACTCGTCCTAATAATAATCCATTATCCATCTTTGAATTAAAAGCATCATTTATAAGCATGAATCAAGGTAGCTGTAAGCATGTCTTCTGCTATAGTGAAGCAAGCTTGCATATGTCCGGTCCCATACTCCTATGAAGAGAGACTCATCATCGGGACTCAGTGATATGCCTGAAATCTCCCCAAAGAAATCAATTTCCTGCCTCTTCTTGTAATCCATTTTGGTGCTATAAATGTGGACAAAATCTGCAGGTTCTGCGACTGCCATGAACTGTCCATCAGATGAGAAACGTATTGACCTGACAGCCCCCAAGTTGCCTTTAAGAACTGCAATAGGAGATGACAAGTTCCTCAAATCCCAAACTCTGCAAGTCTTGTCCTGATTACCCGTTGCAAATATACGGCCATCAGGGTGCCATGCTGTAGCGAATGAGTAATCCAGATGACCAACCAATGAAGAGGCAACCTGTGGGTCATGATGAATGGAATTGTTAATTTCCAAGAATCAGCAAATCGGATTCTTGGGATACATAAGCATCTGAGATGCAAGTATTGGTGATAATTCAATTACAAAGTTAATGAATCTTTCGTCATGTATATAAACAAGAAAACAAGAGCCCATTATAATATCTGAAATATGTATAAACCTTTCCATTGTGTGCATCCACAAGCAGGCCCTCTAGATGATCACCCACAACTGCAATCAGTCTACAATCTGGACTCATGGAAGTATGCTGCAAAGTAGAGTTTGCTGCTTTAGAGCTAAGAAATTTATGTAGTCTCACCACAAGAATGCATGAGTACATTACAGGAAGTATAAGAGCAAAAGAAACAAGAACTTGATATTAACCAAAGAAAGAACTAACATTTACTGGCCAGGGGAATCGGAAGTGATTAACAAGTTGAAACCTCTCTGCATCAAATTCTCGTATACCACAATCATTGTTGGATGCCATGAAATGAATCCCACCACTGAAAGAAATCACTATATCAAACTTCTGCTGCTTGCAATAAAACAAGTAGTAAATAGCTTATTTAAATGGAAGCAGTACCTGAATTTCTGGTAGATCTCAACAGAGTTTGTGATTGAATTGTCATCATAGGTTGTCCTGGTACAGAAGCTAACTCCCCGGCGATCCAAGCGCTAAATCATCAAATTAAAAAAAAATCAAGTCAATTTATTGCCAGAAGAATTTAATTTTCCCATTCATAAAAAGATTATTAAAGAAGTAATGATATCGATCCCAACAATTGCTATGTGGGGTTCTTGAAAATGTAACAAATAACTTCTACTAGGAAGATTAGGAAACAAGTACGGAGCAGTAAAGTACCAGTGCCCCTTGAAAGTAAATACCAAACAACGAACACTCACAACAAGCTCTGATGTCATGAACATGGCCTCCTACCAAACTAGGACAACCAGTCCAAGACACAGCTGCAAGCTTGGAAGTAGGGTTTAATGGTTGAGTTGGATCAGGCTCAAACCGAAATACAACTCGACAAAACAGTTTTGAGTTGAAACTCAACCTGAACCAAACTAGCTCCTAACCCAACCTGACCCTGAGATTATCAGAGTTTTTGACCTAACAGGACCTTTTTTCAAAGAAGATGGATTCAACTTTACAAGGGAAAAATTCCAAGAAGAAAGAACCAAGAAGGATTGAGAGGTTTTATGTGGGTCAAAAATGTAGCAGCTTGAATTTGAGACTTTGGATTGATTAGCTTCATAATTGGATGGCCTAGGGGGATGAGGGATGCAAGGGTCAATGTCATAATTTAGTTCAATTTGAATTGGGTAGAGTTAAAAGGGTGTGAAACCCACAACCCAACACCAACTATTCAAGTTGAAATTTTAGAACCCAACCTAAAAGTGTAGATCAGCGCATCTAGTGGCGTTCACTTCAATTGGGTTTGTTGGTAGGGTTTTACCCCCACTTGGAACACTCCTAAATGTCAAACTCGAGCATTCCTCTCGCTTCATAGCATCCAAGCTACTGAAAGAAAGGCAACTAGTATCTCCATTTTCCCTTTACTTTCCAGCATACCCATGTCCCTTCATAATACAGTATAATTCTGGAATATATATTTAACACTTCAGGTTTTCAGAATACTACTATGTAGAGTTTCCAATGGGAAGAATAAAGCCTGAAAGATGAAAATGACTGAATAGGTGAAATTGACTTAAGTGGGAGAACAAAATGGAAGACAAATGAGTGAAAATGGAAAAAGACTTAAAAAAGGAAAGGAACAACATATAATGTAGACAATTCCTTATATTTGAAAATAAATTAAGTCCGAACTTTAGATAGGTACCCATATCCGACACCTATACATGAGTCTAGGTAAACATAGACAATCATTCCTCTCTTTGCTCTTTGGAGGTGTTATTCTTAAGTGCTCCTTCCTACTTCCTCTTTTCTTTTTCCATTTTTATGTTTTCAAAACGTGTAAGATAAGCTACAATACAATTCCAATATAGAAAGAGAAGTAAACCAAAAATTAAAAAATTAAAAAAGGTTTTCTTCATATATCTAGCAGACACAAGAAATGCATGAGAAGCATATAAAACCTACAACAAAGAATAAAAAATGACAGAAAGGTTTTTTTCAAGAAAATGCATACACAATTAGCGGGAAATATTTCCAAAACAAAAAAATAAAAATACCTACAACAATTAGCGGGAATACCAGAGATATTATTAGCATTGACATACATACAAAGGTTCAATGGTTTGCAATTTGCATAAAGCTTTCATGCATGACTTTCTCACTTTTTTCTTTCTATCCTTCTTACACTCTAAATTATCTTCTAGTTTGTTTTCTTCAGACTGTTTTCTTTGTCAACATTATAATTAACAAGGTTCCATGCTTTATATCGATGTCCAACACACTTTTTTAATTAAACCCAACCAATAATGTCAAAAAAATTTCCTCTTGAGATCATATATCCTACATTTCACTAATAAATAACATCAAGAAGCATTATTACAGTATCACCATAACATTGACGAACAATGTCACTAAAAATATTTTAAAAAGAAAAAAAAATAGAAAAAAAAACTCGTTCACATTTGAGTATTTTCAGATGCCAAAACTAAATTAGTTGTTATAATTGGAAACACTTCAATTCAAATATTTTCAACATCCAACAATAAATATCTAGTATTCAACAATAAAATAAGAAGAAAGATTAATAGTAATTATGAATATTTACCATCTATGATAATAAGAATAAAGAATTAGCACGTGCTGTCAAATATGTAGATAAGAACAATCAGCTATGAAAAAGATGAGAAAAATTGATTGATGCTCCCTATATGCATAACCATGATTTCTGCTTTAAAACAAGGGCACATTTATGCTTTGTTGATTGATTACCAAGAGAGAAATTTTACAAAGAAGACAATCCAAAAACACAAGGAATGTAAAGCTGAGCCAGAAACTCTCTTCTTTTTTCCCTTAAAAAATGGAAAGTAAACTGGCATTTGTGAATGTAATCAAGACTAGCATAAAATGGTCTATATGCTTTTGTACAACAATATACTCACTTTGCACGCAAGTTCACCTTGGAAACCCCCTGCAACCAGCAAATTATTCTTGACAGCAAGTGTACTAATCTGAGTTTGCGTAAAACCTTCCAACAGACTTCCTTGGTGCTTCTAGAAAATCAAACAGAAGATGTCATTTGATACAAAGAACAAACTTGGTAGAAAGGAAGAATTTATTTCTCCATGACAAAAACAAATAACACATAACATTCAGATCAAATAACAAGAGATAAAGTGTATTGCTTCACAAATTGTGCCACAAACAAATTGACAAATAAGATTTTCCTCAGTAAAGAAAAGGTTTTTTTAATAATAAATTTTCATTTTTAAATTAAAAAAAAAAAAGAAACTAAAACACAGTCCAAGTTTTTGTTTTTGGGACTGAGTGGCACTCTCCTTTATAAGATTTTCATTTTTTAATAATAACCCTATTATGGGTCTTGGATATCCCTTTTTTTTCTTTTTTCTGTTCTTTTTTTTTTTTTTTTTTTTGGCTACCTGCCATTGATCTATAATGCTAAACTTCTTCAATTTGCTACCTGCCATTGATCTATTAATTACATTTTATCTTCACATTGACAAGGTTCAGAACTGACAAGGCTCACATTAGCAATTCAATCCACCATCGATATATAGGCATCCAAACGCAAGAAATACAACATATACAACATATACAAGCATACATATATAAACCAAATTTTAACATAGTACTATCATGGTTTTTATTAGATTATTATAGCAGGTTTAGATATTTATGAATTTTTTGCAATTTGGCTACTTAGTTTAGGTTTATCTTCTGTAGGCTTAAAGTAGAGTTAACATTATAAAGATGTGGCAAAGAATTAAGAATGAAAAAAGCTTCTTAAAAATCTGTCAAGAGTTATGCAAGTAACTTAAAAGAAACAGGCTTCATCAGTCACAAAAACTCGTCAATCATATCCCTAAATATTCATGTAGTGCATTAATATAATATAAAATATAAGGTAAAGATATATAATGTGATCATACATATATAATAGGACAATTCTCCATCTTTCAATCCACTCATCCCAATGTGAAAGCTCGCCAGGCCATTGATTTCCATGGATTGTGAATAAACGAGGAAAGGCCTAAATTCTTTTTAGTTGTAATGGAAAGTGTTCCCTAAAGAGAGATGGAAATGCAAGAACAGATGGTTTAGATGCAACACCAGGTATCATTTCCGACCAGAAGATGGTCTGCACCTACATGGTTCGAGCGGTCAGTTTTGCGACCAACTCGGTCAAGCTTCCTAGGAGAGTTTAAATTAGATTTATTGTTTGAAAACATAGACTAATCTCACTGCCTGACGTGACTGTGATTGACCAATTGTGTTTGTGCATTTTATTTTATATATTGCCCTACATTTATTTTATTTTACATTTGCTTTATATTTACTTTATTATATGAATGCAACGAAATTTAAGCATTAGAGAGAAGGAAACAGCACTGACGCAACAGGAAGAAGCTAGAATCAAATCCAATGGAATCATGCTAGTTCTATTTTGTCCCATTTTTCTTATATTTAATTTCACTAATTTTCTGATACTGAACCTTTTTGATTTGGAGTTCTACAATTAGTTTAGAGTAGAGAAGTTTCTAGAAATAAAATAGGATCTCATTATTGATATTAGATATCATGTTTAGTTTTAGATTTTAATTACTTAATTTAAAGGTGTTTATTCTAACATGTTTTTCATGTTTCTAATTAATTAGATGACTTCTTGAATCAGCAATATCTTAAAAAAATGGATGTTGAAAATTATATTTGATTAAAATAACATATGATCTAAACAAACAAAAGCTTTTTTACCTCCTTATGAGATTAAAAAAATTACTCATGCAACTTGTGCATCCATTTGAGACGATCTTAATAAATTTTGTTCAAATCTGAAATTCATAGAAATATATAAATTTAATTGACCATGGTATTTTTCCTAGACCATCAAAAGAAACTTGAAAATATTTTAAATTCTTAGTTAACAACTCTAATTAATTAATTAATTGAAAATTAATTAAATGAATCCAATCGAAATAGAAGAGAAAATTGAAATATTGTGTTTTATTAATTCATTGATTCTTTTTTTTTAATTTAATTTTTATTGTTTCATAATTATTGGGAATTGGGATAAAATGAAATTGAGAAATTTTAGTATTTAATTAGAAATTAAAGCAAATCTTTGTGTGAATGATATTTTGCTTATTATTGTAGTACATGTTACAAAATAATTACAATTGCACAAAATCGAAAAAAAAAAAGTAATACATATAAATTTAAGAGAAAACTATAATACTAAGAATAGAACTATTGATTTTTCTGTTTTAATTTGAATTTTGAAACCTTTTTATTGTTTTCATAATTCTTATGATAAGATTAAATTCAGCAAATTTTAGTATTTCTACAAATTAGAGCAAATCTTTGTGGGAGTGAAGCTCCTACTCATCATTCAAACTTCTTGTACAATAATTGCAAGCACACAAAACCAAAAAAAAAAAGTAATGTAATGATAAGTAAAAGTATTGTTCCCACAAAAATTTGCACTAATTTCTAATTAAATATTTATCTCAATAATTATGAAAAATATTTAAAAACTAAATTAGATTAAGACTTCAAAAATTATTATTTCAAATCACAACTTCAACAAATTGATAAAGCTTGGGAGTTCACTTTTCTCTTATATTTCAATTTTCATTTAAGTACTTTTCAATTAATTAATTAATTAATTAAAATGTTAACCAAGAATTTAAATTATTTTACAAGTCTCTTTCTAGGTTCATCAAATTATCTAATTAATGATCAGCCAATTAAAAGCATGAAGAATAGGTCAAAATAAAAAACTTCAAATTAATTATCTAAAATTTGAATTTAACATGAAATACAATATTCATAATAAGATCCAATTGTAATCCTTCAATCTATTCTACTACATAACTACTTTTAAGAACTCGAGATAAAAAAAGGGACAATATCACAAAAGTAACAGGAAAAGTAACTATAAAGAAAGAAAGAAGAAATTTGAATTCATGAATCGATTGCATTTAAGTCTAGCTTCTTCGCCTTACTTCAATGTTGTTTCTTTCACTCCAATGCTTTTTTTGACAGAAATGAGAAACTTACCTCACTATACAAATGAAATTTGCAAGACTCTCAAATGCTTACTACAAACAAGATTGGGGTCCATCCTCAAAACTGATTTCCCAACAAGAACCCATTGGAGAGCTTAGAAAACTAATCCAAAGAGAGGCAAGATAAAAGGAACTACCCTACACTCCCCAATATCCATTTTCTTATGTCCAAAGATCCAATTGCCTCTCTTGCCAAATGGTCCAAAAAATAACCAAATACCACTCTCAATAAGCCCATGAATTTCATAGGTAAATGAGAGCAACATATCCCCCCATTTATGCCTAATCTCTTGCACAAACAAGAAGGAAAATGACAAGATTCCTACTTTCTCTAGACAAACAACACCAACTACGAGAAAGTGCTCAATTCTTAAATCCCGTCTATGACTGTCTACATAGTTTAACCTTTCATACAAAAGTCCACTCAAGAAATTTGTCTTTTGAAATAGCATAAATGTTCCATATAAATTCATATGAGGGCATACAAGTAAATCAAGATCCTAAAAAGATCAGGAAGATAAAGGGAGAAAAAAAAATGGGGGAGTAGGCACCATGGCGATCAAAGGCCATAAAACCTATGGACTTCATTGGACAGGTGGATCGAAGTGAGAATCTCAAAAAGAATAAGCTTCTCAACATTCTCTATCAAAAAGATTCCGTCTTAGGTGGAGACGCTAGGACGGAGAACCAAGCTCACTAGGTGTGAGAAAGTTGAAAATTGAATGGTTCTGAAAGTTAGAAAGTCTATAAAGCAAAGGAAAAAAGATTGTGAAAGCAAGTAGTACCACTTCATGTATCCTCCCAAAATTTAATGGAGGTTCGGTTTCCTACTTTAACGCGAGCATGCAATAAAAAATTGGGAGCGGGAAATGTATAATTTCCAAGGAATGCAAAAGGTGGCTTTGAGAGAAATAACCATATCCCTAGAATTACGAGAATTTGTACCCAATCTCCACGACCCTTGCTACAATAAAAACCCCTCCTTAAGAAAACTCTAAAGCCACTTCTCAACAAGGGCTTTAGTTTGGATCCAAACATTACCAAGACTCAAAGTCCAACGTTCAATTCTTCTACAAACCACATTCCACATCACCGACCCATAGTTGCTCCTTTCCATAAAAATTTCTTCATCAATCTTTTAATACTTCACATCATCAACTTAAGAATTTTAAACATAGGCTTGCATCCAATACTTTTTTTTTTTAATAAGAGTTTCACAGGAAGCTTCTTATCTGCTCATTAAATCTTCAAAATTTCATATTTATGATTGGCTCCCAAAAAAAAATGATAAAGCATTGGCCCTTAGAGGCAGGCTCAAACGTGAAAGTGACCATTGATCAACCAAGCACATACAAGAGAAAGCAATATTCAATAAAACGTCACTAGACATGCAAATCACTGCCATTTGACAGTTCGCCAAAGTGAGCTTCAAGCAAAATCCAATAAATACAATGCATAAGCTTTAGGACAACATCAACACTAGCACCATCATTCTCCACCAAAAGAGACCATCACTCACAAAATGAAGATGTGATAGAGGAACACCCTTCCAACTCCATGAGAGGCCAAGCACAACCCTCCCCCCGCTTGCAAAAAATAAAAACCCACACTTCCTTTCCATGGCCTTATCCATCATTCTACCCAAGACATCAACAAGAAGAATAAACAAGAAAGGAGGAAGCAATTCTCCCTGCCTCAATACCTTTAAAGCATCAATTTTCCCTCTTGGTTAATTGTTAATAAAGATAAAAGAAGACGGAAAGGAGATGCATCTACAAATCCATGTGCACCACCTACTCCAAGGCCTTTCATACTCAAGTCACATACCAAAAATCCTATCTAACCATATTATAAGCCTTATCAACGTCCGTCTTAAGAAGAGTGCCCTCTCTCCTCGAAGCCTTGTGTTATCTTCCACGACCCCATTAACAATTAGAATGCATCCGCAATTTGTCTACCATGTATAAAAATCATCTAGGTTGCGAAATCATGTGTTGAAGAACTAATCTCAATCGATCAACAAAAATCTTCGTCAAAATCTAACACAAATTTGTAATAAGGCTATAGGGCAAAAATCCTTAACATGTTTGGAGTGGGTTTTCTTTGGAGTGAGCAAGAGCAATATAGGTCTCATTCACATATTTATCAATCACTCCACTAGCAAAAAACTCATCTATAACCTCTCTTCAAATCCCACTTCATGGTATCCCAACACCTTTAATAAAAGAGAAGTGTAAAATTATATGTGCCCAAAGCTTTATCTCACTCCAATGCTTCCAGTCGTCTCTTTTTTGCTCATTACTAAGTGGAAAATAGTGTTTGCCAGTGGCAAGGCAGGAATCAAAATCAAGATCTCATTTTTTTCATCAAAAGCCCTAAGCCATTAGCCAACTACACATTGGCTAACAATGGTGTTCTTTTTCAGAAGAATTTGGCCTCAAAATAGTGTCACCTGATTGTAAACCATATAGACAACACGCAAAAGGAATCACATCTAAAAAGAAGGGAATGTGGTACATTCTCATCAAAAAGCACAATTAAAAGACAAATATAGAGCCTTAACTCTTAACATCATTATCGTGAATCAGGACCTTTTTAACCCATAGCTACTGATCATTTCTACATTACAATAATTCCATGCATCACAAGACTTCTCAACAATTTCTAGAAGCACCTCTAAAATCATATATAAGTAAGGAATATACAAACAACAACGCAACAACAATAACAATAAAGAAAATAACTTCTACAAAAATTAGTAAGCCAATAAAAAAGAATCAACATTTGTACTATAACACCACCCACATAAGAAAGAGTAATATGTGCATAAAATTCAAAGAAACTAGAGTTAAACCTCATTAGGTGCCACATGGCCAGAAAAGTTGAGAACCTCTGACAAGTTGTGTGATAATGATGACCAATGGATAACTGAATAGTTAGACATAAGATACACATCATGTTTTGAAGTGGCCCAAACCAAGTTCCTTAGCTGCAAAAGAAGAGAAAATAAGTATTTATGAATGGTAAGGTTCTGCTATCTCTTAAGACTAACTTCAACACTTCTTGCAGTCATATAACTTTAACACTAATAAACTTGTGAAGAGAAACATAATGATCACACTTTTGGTGTTGAAAATATAATAACAATTCTGGGCAAAAGGCATATGGAATAACACTTAGCTAGAAGTTCAGAAAGAGTCTCCGTAATCCAAATGTTCATGATTATTAACACTAAGATTGAATACAATAACTGTTGAAAATAGAAGTACAGATGAAGAGTGGAAAAGATTGAAACTTGGAAGTCAAGAGATATGAAGTAGTGAACATTTTAGGCGGCTGCATCATTCCATTAAGAACAAGAAATAAAGGAAGATGTGAACCACATGGTAAAACCAAGATTGTCTAATAACGGAATGGTTCTGAAGTATTATATAATTAGAGAATACAATTGAATTCAAAGGAAAGTTTTAGAGAACAAATACTTATTCATTCATATACATGGAACAAATTATAATGCAAATGTTCTGATGGACAGATGGCAAAAGTAAAACTTTAAACAATAAAATCATAAGGAAGCACATTATTTTGGTACGAGATAAAATGAGAGTGAACCAACTAAGATGGTTAGACACATAACAACATTGGCCTTTGGATGTACCAAGCAGAGAGGATGACCTATTGACATTACCTGGTGAAGCAGTGAGGAAGATCTAAAACAACATAGACAAAGATAACTAATAAGATAAAATGAATGTCAACTTAGACCTTGTTAGAACGAAATGGAAGAAGCAGATTCATATAATCCAACTTATGTAGTTAGGAAAATGCTTAAATGAATCAAGTTAAATACAAATATTGAATACAAACAAGCAAAAGAACTAGTCAATGCAATATATAGGTTACAAATTCTAAGCAAGGTAACTTAATTCATTTTTTTAAATAAGCAACATTATTATGAAACCTAAACATTTCAAACAGTATCCTAAAATAAATTACTCAAATGAAAACTTTGGACTCAATGAGAATGAAAAAGAACACACAAGTATACAAGAATCACTTCGATTATCAATAAATAAGATGGCCGTCATAACATTGCAAAAACAGCAAAGCATAAGAAAAGCAAATGAATATTATATAATCAAAGGCCATGGGGAAAAATAATAATAATAATGATTCAATATAGCAACAAAGAGCATTTTAACACAATTATGAACTATTATTTAAATTCACACTTTAAGAATTAACCACTCGAGATAATTGTAAGTAAAGAAATTTTATCAAATGATCAAGAAAACATAATATATTTTTATTGTTATCATCTAAATAAGGAACAGCCAAAAAAGACAACTTAGTGCATGAAGCTTTCATTTATAAGCAAGGTTTGGGGGAAAGGCCAAACCACTTTCAGTTCTATTATAAACACCTTACAAATTGCCTCAAAAGATGTTGCACCTTATATAAATAAGAAACAACTAACAGTAAAAAAAAAAAAAACTCCGAACACGGGAATCTCATGAGCTAAATTTAATCTTTGAGACCAACGAGTAGAGAGCATAAGCCCATTGTGAAATAGGGGCGAGAAATGGTTGAATGAGCAAGTAGGAGGCGACAACTAAAAAAGTAGTGAGACTAACCACAATTGCAATAATCGATTTGACTCTCTTTTATGTAGGTTATGGAAAGTGAAAGTTGTTTTAATTAGTCTGAGATTGTTGAACATCTCACGATGCTTACACAAAAAGATTTGGACACTTCTCTAGGGCACTAGAGGATGGTGATGTTGCAGTTAGTTGAGTTATATGAACAAAGAAGAAAACTAGAATCTTTGAGAGGATGGGAATTGACATGACATATGGGCAAGTTTCTTTTTTTAATGTCCTCGTGATTTAGCTTCCCTATCTTAGCAAGAGGCTAAGAAATTTGGAAATTGGATGATAGGCTGGCAACCAATTTTGGATTTATACATTTTGCCTATGAAGTGCCTCATCTCTTCGGGCTTTTGCAAACTTTACCCAACCTGTTTGGTTCGCTACCATAGACACACAAATTCAGTCTTATAATTCTATTTGTTTCTTGTTGAAAAGAATGCGGGTTAAAAGTGAGAAACTGTGCAAATCATAAGCAATGCAGATCAAGATTCTCAATGAAGCCAGAAGCCTCATGTCTAAGCATGAAAAACCAGAGAGGTGGTAGTCCCCAACATATAAGAAGAAATCTAAATGACAAAACAACCGCTCAATTTACAGACCTGAAAGTGAAGAATTGTGGGCTTCACCAATCTGGTATTATGCCGAAATTCATAGTAATTACCACCCTTCTCCATTTGCTTGCATTCCTACACAAAATCAGAGAATTTACCATAGTGATTCCAAAATAAAAAGACATAACCATACTAAAATCACTTACATTATATGAAAATTAAAATTAGAAATTCTTTAACAACCAAGCAAACCAACCAACAATCAAATGAAACATTGCAAATAAATTATTTCCCAGGAGTTACCAAAAGACCTTATCAACTAGTTCCCCAGAAGAAGGAACATTCTCATAGTTCTTGTACTGCTCAATCCTCGTTTGCCTATACTTTTCCCTTGTAATATTCAACCTCCCCCATGGGATTCCCTGTATATCCTTTCCTCTCCTCGCTTGCGCCGCAGATGTATCCGTTACCTTTGTTAACTGCTCAACGTCCAATAAATAAAAAATAAAAAATAAAAATTTTTAAAAACATCTTAACCAAAATAATATAATCAATACCTAGGTCAAAAAAATTAAAAACAAAAATTTACCAACGGAAACCTAAAATTCCAGAAAAGTTAATCAGAGTAGAAGAACAAAAAGAAACAAACCATGTCATATCCATCAAGTTCAACCTCGCCTTCGCCGTCTCTATCATAATATTCTTCGTCCATATCATCAACCACGTTCGCCATCTCGCCATCGTCCGCCATGTTCAAATTGATCACCTTCTTCTTCACCTAAACGAAACCCCTCGATCAATCCCTAAGGCTAATATAATCCAACTTAAAAATCCGTAGCTCCTCCTGCCACACTCATTCCATTCCCTGATTCCCTCTCCGATTCCTAATTTCACATACAAAATCGATCCAAACAAAATAAAATAAAAATAAAAATAATAAAAAACTAAGCAGATCTTCCAACAACAAAAAAAATTAAGAAAAAGATCAAGTATCAAACCTCTAACCTTAATTGCAATTCAGATTTTCGGTTTCGGAAATCGGTGTTCTACAAACTAGAATGTAAATGAAAATTCAGATAAAATCTCCACTGCACACCCCCAATATTTCAGTCGGCGGAAGCTTCTCCGTTTTTTTTATTTTTTATTTTTTGGGTTTACTTATCATTTGTTTTCCCCCCTTTTTTTTTTTTTTTTGGATTAACGATGATGATGATGATGAAGTGTCTCGTAAGTTTCACCCGCGTATTCATCACAGCTCGCTGTCCCAGTGTTTCCCTACGTAAAATCCCGACACGTGGAATAATCCTCGATGTTCGCGTTAACCTTTGACGGTCAAGATGCTGTTCATCTCGTCAATGATCATTATTTTCTGACCCCTTTAAACGTTAATCCATGAACCACAATGACTTCGGCCACCTGGGTTTAAACATTAAACTATAACCTTTGAAGACGTGGCGGTAAACGTAGAATTTTCTTTCGGTTGCACGTGGCAGTGATATAGGAGGGAAAACAGGGAAGACGTGTTTGTCACAAACATAGTATCTATCTTTCTGTGATGGTGACGGTGAGGATGTGTGGATGTGAACGACGCGTCTGCGTGCTGAAACAATGGGAGTTGGAATTAAAAAGGCACTTCGATGATTAACCCTTGAGGTCTAAAATTCTTAATAAAATAATATATTAAAAGTAATTAAATCATAATCAATATAATATAGAATTAGAATTAGTGGGCGTTTCGCAACTCAATTTATAACATTTACAAAATTTATTTTAGAGATATTTTTTTAAAATTTTTAACGAAGCATGACTATTGTGAAAAAAAAAATATTTTAAAATAATTAATTTAATTTTAAGAAAACCTCGATCGCCTCAATCCTAGCAAACGAAATCGAAATGAAGGACGAAGGTGGCACCCCCGACCTCCGACTGAATCCGATTGAGCAATCTCCCTCCATTGGCTTCAACGAAGCATGACTATTGTAAAAAAAATATATTTTAAAATAATTTATTTAATTTTAAGAAAATCTTGATCGCCTCAATCCTAACAAACGAAATCAAAATGAAGGAGGAAGGTGGCACCTCCGACTGAATCCGATTAAGCGATCTCCTTCCATTGGCTTCAACGAAGCATGACTATTGTGAAAAAATATATATTTTAAAATAATTTATTTAATTTTAAAAAATCTCAAACGCCTCAATCCCAATAAACGAAATTGAAATAAAGGACGAATATGGCACCCCCGACCTCCGACTGAATCCGATTGAGCGATCTCCTTTCATTGGCTTCATACCTGACTATTGCGAAGTAGGAGGAATATAAAGCTTTAAAACAACAATGAAATTTCAAAGACGAGTTCCATTACATGGTTCCCGTAGGGACACTCCTGTGACCTTGATCGGTTAGGGATAGACGACTCGCTTATTGAGGGAGTCTAATGAAAAAAAAAATTTAATAGAATTTATTTAATTTTATTAAAAAATAAAAATTATAGATATTTTAATTGAATAATTTTTAGCATTTATAGTTGTCATGCAGAGTGCTGTGGGTAAGACTTATATTTTATGAA
This sequence comes from Tinospora cordifolia, assembly GCA_030144865.1. Classification (NCBI taxonomy): domain Eukaryota; kingdom Viridiplantae; phylum Streptophyta; class Magnoliopsida; order Ranunculales; family Menispermaceae; genus Tinospora; species Tinospora cordifolia. Next base: position 452 of record JAJIYU010006237.1, on the reverse strand, counting down.
ATATTATATTTTTACAAAGATTCCTTATTGATATTTCATGTTAATGAGAATGGTGCCTGCGAAAGGGACCTTTTTTTTCTTTTATGCCTAGCTCTGTTTAGGTGTCTAGAACAATTAGTGTTATACAATAATACTATGATATTTTTTATATGATGTGAAGGCTATCTGATAGAGATGGATGAGTTGTCAATTCTTTTGTTTCTAATTAAATTTTTAATTAGCTATTGAGAAAAAAAATTAATTACTAATTTTATTTAGGGAAAAGCCCTACAAAAACATGAGAGGAGTTGAAATATTCAGAGTTATCATTGAAAAAAATAAAAATAAAAAATATAATCTTGTAAATAATTTATTAATGCTCTTCTTTGTATATATATAAAACAACATGCGGATGTAATTAGAAATAGGAAAAAAACTCAATAAATAAGATAAATAAATAAATACAGGGACCT
>JAJIYU010006236.1:0-20952 GCA_030144865.1 Tinospora cordifolia | reverse complement strand
TTGTTGATCAAGGTGAAAACGTACTAATTAATAGAAAAAAGGATAAAAAAATATTATATTTTATCCTTCAAACCCTTGATGATGTAGCCTTTGAAAAGGTATAGAGAACTGTTACAGCAAAAAAAGCATGGGATACCTTAAAAAAGTCCTATAAAGGTGCAGATAAAGCCAAAAAAGTATAACTTTAGAGTATAAGACGTCAATTCGAGTTGATTCAGATAGAAGATGCAGAGTCTATTGAGACTTATATTAATCGAGTACAGGTTTTGGTTAATCAGATGAAGAGCTATGATGAAAGGGTCAAAGATGTGACAGTAGTTAAAAAGATACTTCGATCCCTTACTATGAAGTTCGAGCATATCGCCGTGGCTATTAAAGAATCTAAAGATCTATCTATACTAACAGTTGATGAATTGACTGGTTCTTTATAGGCTTGTGAGCAGCAGATGAAAGAAAAGAGTGTAGAAAAGCCCACAGAAAAAGCCTTAAAGACTGAAGCCTCTTCTCATATAGATAAATATTTAGGGAATTTCAGGTCTAACAATTCTCAACTTAAAGGGCAATCAAAACACGGTGGTCATGCCTGAGGATGTCGCAGAGGGCAACGACATCACCAAAATCATGGTCGTAGGCACTCAAATAAGAATCAAGACACTAGTGGTGGTCGCGGTGGTCATGGATGAGGTAATGACAAATCCAAAATTTAATGTTATGTTTGCAGAAAATTTGGGTACTATGCATCTGAGTGTTGGCATCACCAACCAACAAATTCAAGTAAAAAAGCCTGATTCGTTTAGACACAAGATGCTCCTGCTACTCAAACCCTATTGATGACAACATTAGTTCAAGATAGCGATATCACCAAAAATCTTTGGTATCTTGATACTGGGTGCATTAATCACATGTGTGGTACACGTGATTTATTTGTTGATTTAGATGAATCCGTCCGCACAGAGGTCAAGTTTGCTGATGATAGCAAGATTCCTCTCATGGGAAAAGGCCGCATTTTAATCAAGCTGAAAAATGGTGACCATCAGTACATCTCTAATGTCTTTTATATTCCAAATCTGAAGAACAACCTACTCAACATTGGGCAACTGTTTGAGAAAGGCTACTATGTGCAAATGAAGGATAATCACTTAACCTTGCTTAACAACGAAATTACTATGATTCTTAAATCTCCCTTGAATAATTTAGGTTTACTTCTTAGCTTATAAATATGATATTTTCGCTTGCTTTCAAAAATTTAAATCTCTTGTTGAAAGTAGAGTGGTCATCATATTAAGGTGTTACGCACTGATAGTGGTAGTGAGTACACTTCTATAGCCTTTAATGATTATTGCACAGCTCATGGGATAAAGCATGAAATCACAACCCCCTATACACCACAACACAATGGCGTTGCTAAGTGAAAGAATCGGACAATCATGGATATAACTCGCAATATGTTAAAAGCTAAAGGTATTCCACACACTTTTTGGGCTAAAGTTGTTGCCTGTTCTGTTTATTTGCTTAACAGATCCCTTGCTTAACAGATCCCCTGCAAAAGACCTTTCTCATATCACTCTTGAAGAAGCTTAGAGCGGTTACAAACCGAATGTTGCCCACCTGTGAGTTTTTGGTTCTATTGCCTATATACATGTTCCTGATCAGAATAGAAGAAAGTTAGATGACAAAGGCATGAAGACTATCTTCATTGGGTACAAGAGTAGTAATTCTGTGGCTACAAGCTTTATAATCCCACCACTAATGCAGTCTTAGTGAGTAGAGATGTTCTATTTGATAAGCAGTATTCTTGGTATTGGGATGATGTACACCATACAGTTAAGCCCCCTCAGGCTATCTCTTTTGATGATGAAGCTTCTACCTCCACTAATGTTCCTTTGAACGCTACTCATAATGGAGATGCTTCTAGTAGCATATCTCAGCGTACTATCTAGCCACCTACCAGAATGCAAGACTTTGAAGTCTATTCTAATAATGCTATTAATGATGATGGGAGCTTGGTTCATTATGCCATGTTTGCTGATTCTAATCCAATCACTGTTAATGAAGCTATGAAAGAAGAAAATTGGGTTGCTGCCATGAACTCCGATATTCAGCTATTGAGAAGAATGACACTTGGGAGCTTGTTACTATTCCCCAAGGTCATAAAGCAATGGATGTTAAGTGGGTCTTAAGACCAAACGGAAGCCAAATGATGACATTGATCATTATAAAGCACGACTTGTCACAAAAGGGTATGAATAAAAGTCTAACTTTGATTATCAAGAAGTGTTTGCTCCAGTTGCTCGCATTGAGATTGTGCGATTACTGATTGCTATAGCTGCTCAGAAGCATTGGAAGATTTATCAGATGGATGTAAAGTCTACCTTCCTGAATGGTTACTTAGATGAAGAAGTTTATGTGAAGTATCCACCAGGACATGTGAAACATGGTCTTGAGAATAAAGTATACAAGTTTAAGAAAGCTTTATATGGCTTGAAGCAAGCTCCTCGGGCATAGAACAAAAGAATTGATCAGTTCTTTTATGCTTTTGGTCTCCAAAAGTGTGGTTCTGAACATGCCTTATACGTGAAGATTGATGCATCCACTGGTACCATGCTTATTGTTTGCCTATATGTTGATGATTTGATTTTTACAGGCAATGATGTCACAGTGATTCGAGAATTCAAAAAGGCTATGATGGAAGAATTTGAGATGACTGATATCAGCCTTATGTCATACTTTTTTGGCATTAAGGTTGACCAGCGAGACGATGGCATTTTCACCAGTCAGCATCGATATGCCCTGGACATTTTGAAGAAGTTTAATATGCCCGATTGCAACCTTTCTTCCACTCCTGTTTAAGTTGGTACTAGGTTATCAAAGAAATCTAATGAAGCTCCAGTTGATCCAACATACTTCGAACAAATTGTTGGGATTTTGCATTACTTGACTTACACACGACCAGACATCTTATATGGAGTTGGACTGATTAGTCGATTCATGGAATCGCCCAATCCATCTCATCTTATTGCAGCTAAACGTATCCTTCGTTATATTAAGGGTACATTTAATCATGGTTTGTTCTATTCTAACACTGTTGATTATACTCTTTTTTGATATTCTGACAGTGACTGGGGGTGGTGATCATGATGATAGAAAGAGTACTTCTGGCTATGCATTTTATTATGGTTCTACTGCATTCTCGTGGTCTTCTAAGAAGTAGTTTATTATTGCATTGTCTACATGTGAAGCTGAATATGGTACTGCTGCTTCCAGTGCTTGTCAGGCTATTTGGTTGAGAAATCTTCTACACCAGATTCATATGTCTATTGATCAACCTACACCCATTTATGTTGATAATGTGTGAGCTATTGATTTGGCAAAGAATCCAGTGACTCATGATGGAAGTAAACATATTGATATGCAGTATCACTTCCTATGTGATCAGGTACAATAGAAGGAAATTAAATTAGTTTATTGCAGGTCTGAAGATCAAGTTGCAGATTTGTTTACTAAGCCTTTGAAGATCGAGACATTTTTTAAGTTGAAGACTGCATTGGGTGTGTGCAAAATCTGAATTATGGGCGGGGTGGGGGGGGGGAGAATTTAATGTAATTCAGATAATCTAGCTTATGGGGGATGATAAAATTAGAATAATGATACAATTGTAATCTAAATTATCTGATACTAGAGTTTCAGTTTGAGTCAAATTAATATTGTTAGGAGTTTGGATAATGTCCAACAAGGTAGTTCGAGTTAATTTCTAATTGAGATTACTTTAGAAGTCTTTAGAGTTTAGAGGAAGTGTCTAAAGGTGTCTATAAATAGACCCTAGTGATTCAATCTGTATTCAATTTAGTAGAGAAAGAAATAAAGTTTAGAGAGTATTTTTTATTCCAACACCAATTTCTTGCTGGCACAACAATTTCATCTTTCAAGATGAGTACGCAATTAAATTTAGAGCCTCATGCATGGAATCATGAGATATTTTTTCAAAGAGATTATATATATATACACACACACACAACGTTCTTATTTAGTTGTTTCCACGCTAGAGGCTCCAAATCTCAAAACTCATATGAAAGCTACATTTACAGTAATGGTAAGAAACTGCTCCTGATTTGATAAGGACAAGCAAGGCGTGCCCTACACACGTTATTAATTTGAATTTTGCTAATTATAACTTATATGTTTAATGGTAATTGATGTAGATAAATAATAATGATCATCTCGGTGCTGGTGAATAGTGCTGCGCCACATTTTTTAAATAAACATGTTTTAAGTTAAAGTTATAGTTTGTTTTTCTTTTCATTAAAAAAGTTTTAAGTTAAATTTATAGTTTTTTTCAGTTAAAATTTTAATTATTTAAAAAAATTTAGTTATTTTATTTATATTTATATTAATTATTTTTTTCTATTTTCTACTTATTTTTCTTCTTTATTTCTCAAATAAACATGTTTTAATATTTTGTTTTCTAAATTTGATATTGTTCTTATATTTTGTATATATTTAAAATTTTAACACTATAAAACTGACATTAAATATGAAATTAAAGATTGTAGTGTATAACTTTAATAATTATTTAAAATTTGTAATGTATTATTTATTATTTATTTATTAATTAAAAATTTAATGTAATATTAAATAATTATGTAAAATAAAATTTATGTTTAAAAATATAATTTTAAAAAATAAAAAAGGAAGTAAAAAAGAATATTTTGAGAATATTCTTTTTAAAGTAAAAAAAATAGAGTAATGAATTAGAGAAAAAATTACTTTTTGATGTTGACGTAACTTCAAAATGAAGTAAAAAAATTGAAGATAGGGTTAGAGATGCCTAATGAGTACCTTTTCAAGGGTTATTGGGCAAAGAGAACATTATAGGTAGGGCCGGCCGAGTAGGGGCTTAAAGGGCGATGACCCTGACCCCTTATTTTACATAAATATTATTGGTTGTAATTAATCTATGGCTTACAAAAGTATTGTTAAATCTGAGCTATTACCTATATTTTGTACCTTTTACACATTTTTAAAATTAATATATATATAGGGTAAGTAAGGCCACATGAATTGTCATTTAATGGACAACAAAAAAAATATTATGACATCTTTAATTTTTTTCGAAGAGATTACATGCATGGAATCATGAGATATTTTTTCGGAAGATAAGGACAAGCAAGGCGCCCTACAGGCGCTATTAATTTGAATTTTGCGCAAGGCTCCCTGCACACGTTATTAATTTGAATTTTGCTAATTATAAGTTTAATGCTAATTGACGTAGATATATGAATTTTGCTAAATATAACTTATATGTTTAATGCTAATTGATGTAGATAAATGAAATAGTGACCGTTAGATTCCCCGCCTCCCTTCCTTTGTTTTGGTACTACTATTTATTGGAATAGATAAAAATCAAACTAAAGAACCACCACACAAACACATACGACGTTTCCCATTTCTTATGGAGTTTTCGGTGAGATTGTTGTTATGTATACATCTTCAACTTGTCATTTTACAATTATTTCGGAGAAGTCGATGGATATTTATATTGCGCGTATAATTGTTTGACACATGGTTTGTGGGTTGAAAGGGTACAATAACTACAATTGAAAACAAAAAATCTATAATATATTTGTTGACAAGAAAGAATAATGTTTTAAGTTTGTTCAAAGTACAAAAAGTTTGAAGAGGAATGTGAGAAAAAAATATAAGAATGAAAAAACAAATATATATACTTTCAACAAATATATATATATATATATATATCTAAGTCTTGAGCATTCAAAAAAAAATATGAAGCTTCAAAATTAGGATCCCAAATGCAAAGCTTCATAGGCGGGTTACAAATACAAAGGTCTCACATTCACGAACCTCCAATGCGGAGGATTTGAATTGCTCAAAATCTTGTTTTTCACATTTATAGTGAAATAAATACTGCACTAGAAGTATTGAACCCAAAGATTTGAGTTTAGAGAGCATTATACTTCTTTGCGGTTTCGTTTCCCTTTCATTCCTCTCCAAAACAGATTTTTGATCCCTTAATCTATTTTCAATCCAAAACACAAACATCTATATTTTAGATTTCAAGAAATGAAGATGCGGAAGCATGCCTTCAATAAAGAAAAAGTGGCTCACCTTGTTCGTGTTCGTTTCGAGCTTCGAACCCTTGAACATACCCTTGCAACTCAGCGAATCACCGATCTGAGCTTACAAATATGTTGTGAAGATTGTTCCTCGTAGATCTAAATATTGTATGCTCAAAATCCTCTAAAAAAAACCCCAAATGAAATTTGAAGGTGTTGCTAATGCGTTCTTCACAGATCTAGGGCATCATCTTCGCGGATCTGCCTAGAAAACCCAAATCCCCCATTGCTGCTCGTCCTCCCTTCTTCTTCGCGCGGAACAGGTAGGTCTTCTTCGTTCTATTTCTTTATGCACCAAAATGCAGGCTGTTCTTCTTTTTCTTCCTCGCGTGGACAGCACCAGCAACAACTAGTTTTTCTTCTTTGTCGCACATACAGCACCAGTAGCTCGTTCTTCTTCTTCTTCATTTCGCGTAGAAAATGCAGCAGCATGCATTCTTCTTCTTCCTCGTGTAAAAATGCACAAGATCTGCATTCTTCTTCTTCTTTGCACAGCAAACGCAGATCTGTGTCCATCCTTCTTCTATACCCAAATCATTGCAAATCTATGTTCTTCCTTCACTCTTTCTTCATTCGTCCTTCCTCTGTTCGTCGAGCATGAAAATGCAGCCAAGCTGCTCCTTCATCTTCGCTTTTTCATACAGAAAATGCACCAAATCTGCATCTTCTTCCTCACACAAATCACAGCAGCAAGCTACTGCTTCTTCTTTATTTTCTCTTCTTCTTCTTCCTTATCTCCTTCTTCTTCCGTCTTTCTTCTTCCTCTATTCTTCACGCAAGAACACAACCCTTGCATTCTTTCTTTTTCATTTCTTATGTTTTTGTTTTTTTTGTTCTTCTTTGTTCTTATTCGCTAAAATGTCGAGAGCAAGTTTCCTTTTTTTTTATTGATTGTTATTATTTTATTTCTTCTCGCCAAAATTATGAATTTGAAGTTTGGCGCATTTTTGTTTGTTATTTTTGAATTTTCATTATATATATTATTACTTGTTATTATTTTATTAGTATTAGTATTAGTATTTTATCAATTTTTGTTTTTTTTGTTTTTGCACAGTTCACATGGTCACAGGACATAAAATATTTTTTTATTTAATTATTTCATATATTAAGTCTCTAAAAAGACTTGTACGTGTTATAAATTTTTTGGGATATTACAACCTACCCCTCTAAATAAAAAAATTTCGTCCTTAAAATTTTAAAAAATAGATACCTGCATGATGCCATCTTGTCAAGTGTTCTTGGTGAAGAGATCTGGGTACTTTGTCCACATCTCGCTTTGAAATTCCTAGGAAGCCTCTTCCAAATCATGATGCCTCCACAAAACCTTGACCAATGGAATATACTTGTTCCTGCAACTCTGCACCTTATGGCCTAATATTCTAATTACTGGTTCCTCATAAGTCACATTGTCTTGAAATACGATCTCTTCCTAGTGTATGACATGTGAGGGGTCTAACTCGTACTTCTGCAGCATCGAATGTGACACATGTTACAGATTGAGGGCATTCGATTTGGCAAGTCCAGTTCATATGCACATTCACCGATTCGCTTGAATATCTCAAACGAACCAATGAATCTCGATGTTAGCTTCCCCTTGATTCCAAATTGTCAAATTCCCTTCTATGGACTAATCTTTAGGAAGACTTTGTCACCTAGTTGGAATTCTAAAGGTCTTCTTTTTTTGTCTACATAGCTTTTCTACCTATTTTGAGTTATCACTAGCTCTTCTGAATCTTCTTTACTGAGTATTCATTTCTTCTACCAACTCTGATCTTGTGAAAACTTAATCCTCAAAGTCTACCCAACAAGACGATGATCTGTAGGGACTGCCATAAAGTGCTTCATATGCAGCCATCCTTATGTTCACCTAATAATTTTTATTATAAGTAAACTTTGCCAAATGTAGATACTTTCTTTAGTTGCCTTTGAAATAACAGACACAAGCTCCTAGTATATCTTCTAATATCTGAATGACCCTCTCATATTGCCCATCAGTTTGAGGATGGAATGCAGTGCTCATGGTGAGTCTGCTTCCTAGCTCTTTCTGTAAGCTTTGCCAAAACTGGGATGTGAACCTGACATCTCTGTCTGGCACAATGGTCTTGGGAACACCATGCAGTCTCACAATTTCTTTGACGCATAGTTCTCCAAGTTTTCTAATTGCATTTGTTGATTGAATAGATAGGAAATGAGATACCTTTATTAGCTGACAGACAATTATCCGTACAATGTCTTCCCCTTTTTGATTCCTTGGTAGGCCATTAACAAAATCTATTACAATATTATCCCACTTCCATTCTAGTATTGGAAGAGGTTGCAACATCCCTGAAGGTTTTCTGTGTCCAGCCTTTACCTGCTGACAAGTCAAACTTTTAAAGACATACTTGGCTATGCCCCTTTTCATACCCCTCCACCAATATGTCTTTTTCAAATTCCGATACATTTTGTCATCTCCTGGATGCATTGTGTTCTTAGTTTGATGAGCTTCATCTAGAATGGTTCTCTTACTCAGCCCATTTCTTGGCTCGCAAAATCTATTCCCAAGCCTTAGTATACCCTCTACGTCAATTCTAAAGTTTGTATGCTTGCCTTGCTTGACACCCTCTGTGAGATCAACAATCCACTTGTCACTTTTCCGCTCGTCTCTGATTTGGTGTAATAGGTTCGGTTGGCAAGTCATAGCATACAAATACACTCGTTTATCATCTAATGCAATACCCAAGGTATACTTGTTGATTAATTGGTACATCTGTCCTCTTTCCTCATCCTTCTTACTGATTTTTTTGTTGAGTGCATTGGCCACCACGTTGCCTTTCTCTAATGGTAGTGCAGTTGAAAATCATAGTCTTTCAAAAATTTTAACCACCTTCGCTGCCTCAGGTTTAATTCTTTCTGGGTATAAATGTATTTCAAGCTCTTATGATTTGAAAATATATCAAAACTCTCCCCATAGAGGTAGTATCTCTAAATCTTCAGTGCAAACACAATCGCTACCAACTCTAGATCATGGACAGGGTAGTTCTGTTCATGGATCTTCAATTGCCTTAAAGTAGAAGCTAGTACCTTTCTTTCTTGCATCTACACCACGTCTAATTCAATGAATAAAACATCGGTGTATAGGGTGTACTCATACCATGAGTAAGCGTAACTAGGACGGGTGTCGAAGTTAACCTTTTCTTTAGTTTTTGGGATACCTATTCACACTTATCATTTCAGAGGACTTCTCTCCCTTTCTGGTTAACTTAGCATTGGTTTAGCCAATTTTGAAAAACCTTGGATGAACTGGCGGTAGTATCTAGCCAAACCTGGGAAGCTTCTAATTTCTATGATAGTTGTAGGCTGCTTCTAGTTTGATACCACTCTAATTTCTCCCGGTCTACTAATATCCCTTTTGTTGAAACCACATGGCCAAGGAACTTGACCCTTTTCATCCAAAACTCATACTTGCTAAGCTTGGCATATAGTTCATTTCTTTTTAGTACCTCCAAGACAATCTACAAATGTTCCACGTGCTTAGCCTCTAATTTGGAGTAGATCAAAATGTTATGCACAAACACCACAACAAACCAATCTAGGTACCATCTAAAGACTTTGTTCATCAGATCCATAAATGTAGTTGATGCGTTGATTAAACCAAACGACATTATGGTGAACTCAAAATGCCCGTATTGAGTTTTGAAGGCTATCTTGTATATGTCAGACTCTCTAATCCTTAGCTGATGATACCCTGACCTTAGATCAATCTTGGAGAAGTGAGTGGCTCCGCTCAATTGATCAAACAATTCCTCTATTCTAGGCAATGGGTATTTGTTCTTTATCGTTGTTTGGTTAAGCCTCCAGTAGTCCACACACAATCTCAAGGATCCATTCCTTTTCTTTACCAACAATATTGGAGCTCCCCATGGCGACTCCCTGGGTCTGATAAATCCCTTCTCGCAAAGCTCATCCGATTGTGTCTTCAGCTCAATTAGTTCTATCGGTGCAATTCGATAGGGTGGAATGTCTATGGGGTCAGTGCCTAGATGTAACTCGATCTTGAACTCCAACTATCTGTGTGGTGGGAATCCAAGTAAATCATCTAGGAACACATCTACATATTCCCATACTACAGGTGTCTCTTGTATATCCCTACGCTTTCCGAGATACTCTTCTAATAATTGTCTAAAGTCCTCTTTCTATTTTATAGAGTATAGCATGGCCAACATAAGACTCCTTGGCAATCTCTGTATGCTCCCACTTATCCTCAATACCTCGCCAAATGGTAACTTCATGGTCACTCTTCATCTCTGACAGTTGATCTATGTTTGATATTGGATCAACCAGTCAATACCCAATATCACATCATATTCGTGAAAATGGAGTGCACAGAGATAAGCTAAAATGAGCTTATCCCTAAATCTAAGGTCACATCTGTAATATCTCCTCGAACTCATCATAGTCCCGATGGGTGTGGCTACATCTAATGTCATTGACAAAGGACTTGTTACCAATTATAATATATCCACTAGGTTCTCAAACATAAATGATCTAGTGGCACCAGAATCAAACAAAACTTGCATAGCAACGCCAAATAAAAGAAATGTACCTTCCACTGCTGGAGTGGGATTAGTCTAGGCATCTATGACATACAGTGAGGCCTGATTTCTCTGTTGTGGCTGAGACTGTGACTACTGTCTCTGCTGTGGATGATTACTCTGCCCACATGTTTGTTGTAGCTGCTGAAGGGCTAGCGCCAACGCTCTAATAGGACAGTGTCTAGCCAGATTCCTTCTCTGATTGCACACAAAACATAACCGTTGTTTCTTAGCCCTCTCTGTCTGATCATCAGTCGCACAGTCTGGTCGAGCATAACAAGTCTGTTGCTTATCATAAGCTTGTGTCTGGCTCTGAGCTTGAGGTGCTTTGTACCCATCCTACATACTCTTCTTCTTCTTTTGTGGGGCTACCTTGGCCTGACTTGGCTATAACCTCTTGTTTTGTTTCTTAATGCATGCTCATACTCTAAGTCTCGCATGACAAACTGTGTTCTCTCTACTATTTCCTTCAGGGTAGTCAGCTTCAAAGGAGCTATAATCTTCCTAATCTCCACCTTCAGTCCTTTAGTGAATTTGTCGGTCTTGGAATGCTCGTCTCTAATTAGCTCCAGGACAAACCTAGACAACTTGGTAAATCTCTACTCATACTTGGCTATTGTCACGGTCTTTTGAGTCAGCCATATGAACTCAGCCTATAACTATCTGGTTTTCACAATAGAGAAAAAGCGACCATACAACAAAGCCTTAAACTGCTCCCTGTCATGACAAACTCATCCACTGTTGAGTCGTTCATAATCATCTCCCACCAATGATAGGCAGGTCCTACAAACTGATGCACTGCTAGTGCAACTCTTTTGGGTTCGATAACCCCCATAACATTCAAGTGCTTGTTCATCTCCATTAACAATTTGTCTGCTGCCGCATGATCAGTCATGCCCTCAAATGTACTGGTTGCATCTTCTGAAACTCAATCAATAAATCCTTCTGCATCCCTGTCATACCCTATCCATCGGTTATGTGCTGCTAGACCGACGAGAATCGATCCATGATGAGTCTGGGGCTGAGGCTATGGCTCTGGCTATGGCTGAGTCGGTGTTAGTGGCTATAACGATGGTCGTAGGATCCTCACGACTTGCTCTACTACTCTCTGAGTGATCTTAGTGATCATCTTAGGCATCACCATTAGCCCTACTAGTGCTGCTGCTATTGGTGTGCCATCGTCTCTCTGCCCTGACCCATCGGTGTTCTCCTCTCTAGCCGTAGTTCTTACCACCATTCTTTTCATTCTCACCATTATCTACAAGGAAAAATTTACTTTTAGTATCCAATAGTTCAATGATAATGAGATAGAAAATTTTTCAACATTCGAAGGAATTTATATTAAATCTCAACTTCAATCTAGGCTATGCAACCCCTTTTCTCAACACTCTGGATACAGAGTGCTCCTGCAGCCTGTGATAATCTCCATCTTTCAAAGTACTTATTTCTTATCTTGCGACTCTTTGGTCAAAGTCGTTTTCTCGTGTTATTCGTACTACCATTGCTCTAGATTTATGTTTCTAAGTTCTTCGTTGTTCTGTAGCCTATTGGTTTATGCTTTTAAGTTATACTTTAAGGTTTCCATCCCTCATGTATGTTTTCAGGGTACTGGATTTGTTTGGTTTAGTGTGGCAATACTCAAAATAATTATACATATCTAACATGAAATCAATCAATCAATCAAGCAAGCAATCCATGCTAGCATAATAAAATTCCAAGCTTCAATTTGTGCCTTCGGGTCCATGCATCCCATACCACCCTTGCCCATTAGCACAGGCTTCTACTTAGAGATTTCACTACACCCGCACAATTTCGCAAATATCTCGATTTCTAAGGCTTCACAAGCCCTACTATGTTTGACCGTCCCATACTAGTCAAACACAATGCGTACAAGTTTTTCCAAAGATACCGATCATTCACCAAACATGGTCCATCAATCTTCGAGTCTAGGATTCCTCCATACCCCAAAATTCCTATGCGTCCCATACCACATAGAAACCAGAAATACGGGATCCTCCTGATTTCGTGTCCTGACCAATCAAGTATTTGTTTTCACACATTTTTAGTCTCTAACATATGCCCTAAAAGCTTTTATTTATGTTTATGATCCACTATGCCTTCTTGGCAACACCCAGTCTCTATCTACGATTTCTAAAGCCTCATCCTTCAATTGAAAGATTTCTTTTGCTAAGTTAACTAGCAACCTAACCACTTAAAGTGACATATATCCATTGATTTAAACCTTCGCCCAGTCTATCTAATAACTAGGTTTTGATACTAGCTTTGGTATCTTTTTCCCATGAGCTACAACCTTAGCTATAATACCAGCTTTGTAACACCCTAGCCCCTAGTCCGTATGTCTCTAGAGTCTCGTGCGAAGATGGTTGCCTGTTTGGTAGGAGAAGCCACGAAATGGTCATCCGCCATCGAAAACTGGAGCACTACTTAATTATCTTCACTCTGTCTCATTCACTCTTTCAAAACTGTCATTCTAGTTCTTCTTTCAAGAAATGATAAAATCAATTTAAATAGACATGAATTTTTTAAATAAAATTTTTAAATAAAATCGATCAGTGAAATTACAAATGGAACGAGAAGCTTCAAGTCCACATTTAAACAATTTAAAAATCTTTGAAATAAATCCAAAACATTTAATCACATAAAAAATGTTTAGTCCAAAAGAAAGGGCACATGCCTTGTTCAAATTAAATTACAAAAAGGATAAGATATACAAAAAGTATCTAACAAAATAATTAAGTCTTCCTTAGTATCGGCCATCTCGTGTAGCGTCACATGTCACCTGAAAAAGAAAAATGGGGTGAGCTTAAGGGCCCAGTGGATCATACAGAACATCGCTAACATTATTTAAACTAAAAATACAAAACATGCAAACATTTTCATTGTATTAAAGTGTTTCAAGCACTTTATTACTTTTTCTCTCAATTAAGACCAAAAGGTTTGTGACCTTCGTGTTCCCCTTGTGGTCTAGGAGCAAATCCTGAGGTAACGCCCAATGGCCAGTTACCTTTCGGGACCCTAACGGAGGCGTGAGGTCTGAAGTGATACCCAGCCCTGCAGCCAGTCTAGCTGGGAACACCCACGATGACACCAAAAGGTCTGTCATCCCTCCGATGCGAGGTTTTACTCTTAATTTAATGTTCTTTAGTTTCATAATCACATCACAAATCATACATCATAGGTAATACTTCCAACAAATGTAAATCGATCACACTGACATTCGAGTAATGCATTCATGACATGAATTATTTCATATTATCTAGGCATGTGAGCATGGCAATTTTGTTTCTTTTAGACAATCAATATGTTATCTCAACATTCAACCAATCATTCCAATCAATAGTTACTCAAGAACAGTCCTAGCATGCTCATAAGCCTATATTCAAAAGAATCAATCATCATGCTTAGTATTTAAAATCCAAATAATAGTAAGGAGTATAATAATCACAACCTCTTTTATTTGGGTCCCTTGTGCCTTCACGCCACCCTTTGCCACTCTTTGATTTTTAATCTAAAAAATGAAAATCATTATGGTGAGTCCAAAGCCTCTACAACTCATTCAAATCGAATTTAAAATAGTTTCTAGGGCTTTGATACTTTTATTTTATTTTATTTTATTGTTAAAGTACTCGAGAGGTTCATATATACATATATATTTGAAACGAGATCCCTCGCGTGGGTACGCACTATTCAACGTTCCTAATAATATCTTCTTTCACCTCTAATGCATCCAAAAAAATAAATTTTTCACAAAAATAACTCGCAATAGCATTATTAAAAAAATATGAAATCTAAGTCTTGAGCAATAAAAAAAAATGTGAAGCTTCACAATTAGGGCAAAAAATGTGAAGCTTCATGTGCGGGTCACAAATGCGAAGGTCTCACATTGGTGAGCCTCGAATGCGGAGGGTTCGAAATGCTCAAAATCTCATTTTCCACATTTATAGCAAAATAAATACTACAGTAGGAGTATCAAACGCACAGATTTGAGTTTAGAGAGCATTATGCCTCTTCGCGATTTCGTTTCCCTTTTGTTCCTCTTCGAAATAGATTTTCGATGCCTTAATATGTTTTCAATCCAAAACACAAACATCCATATTTCAGATTTCAACAAATAAAGATGCAAAACCATGCCTTCGAGAAAGAAAAAGTGGCTCACCTTGTTCGCGTTCATTTTGAGCTTCGAACCCCTCGAACACACCCTTGCAACTCAGCGAATCACATAACTGAGCTTGCAAATATGTTGTTAAAGTTGTTCTTTGTAGATTTAGATCTTATATGCACAAAATCCTCTTGTATGCACAAAATCCTCTTCGAAAGCCCAAATGAAATCTGAAGGTGTTGGTGATATGTTCTTCACGGATCTAGAAAATCATCTTTGCGGATTTGCCCAGAAAACCCAAATCCCTCATTGCTTCTTGTCCTCCCTTCTTCTTCGCACAGAACACACATGTCTTCTTCGTTCTTCTTCTTCACACATCGGAATGCAGGTTGTTCTTCCTTTTCTTCCTCGCACGAACAACACCAATAGCAACTCGTCCTTCTTCTTCGACGCGCGGACAACACCAGTAGCTCATTCTTCTTCTTCATTTTTGTAACATCCCGCAATGTTACAAGCGCGTACACGTCGCGAATAAGTATTAAATAGAATTTTTTTTTTAGAAAAATGAGAACTTAAAATAAAATAACAAAAAATAAAAATAAAAATGAAAGAAATAATAGTTTTTACAAAAAAATAAATAAATAAAAATAAAAAGTTTAGATTTAATAATGCTTTAGAAAAAAAGAGAAAAAAAATAAGATTTAAATGTTTATTACAATATTTATTAAAGAAATAAAATAAATCACATTGGTTAAAGTTGGAAAAAATTGAAAAATAAAAGATACTTATGAGGGGTTTTCGAACTAATTTTGGAATAAAAAAGGGGGACTGGGCAAAATTTTCTTCTATGAACAATAAGTATAGGGTACTATTCATCTGCGGTTATTGTTCATCTGAGTTACTGTTCATCCCATTTTTAATCGTTAAATAGAAGAGAAAACGAAGAACAGAGAGGAACGAAACACAGAACAAAACTTGGGGGCGTTAGATCTTGGTTGCTAGAAATCCAATTTTCGCCCGGAGACAGTCAAAATGATTCAGATCAGATCTAGAGCAATTCTAAGCATCTAAGGTAAGATTTTGAAGCCTTAAACTTGTCTAAATTAATTTCTATAAGCTAACAGTATCAAAACCGCTAAAGGATCGACGATTTGGGGTTTTTGAAGTATGGAATGTCCGAAGCGAATTGAGCTTAGATCTTCCTTTTAAATCGATGAATTAGTGATTCTAGACTAAATTCTAGAGGGTTTGATTGTTCATTTCTAGTTTTGACAGATCTACAAGTTTTTGAGAGGATCTGGAGGTTTTGGATGTGAGAATCCTTTGGGCAAGCATAAATTTCGATCTGCTCAACATTTGAGGTAACAGTTAGAATTAAAGTTGTTCTATTCTAAATTTGGAAGAAAATGAATATAGTTTTGTATGGTGATGTAATGAAATAGGAAATTTGAATTTTTGGAAACCCTTTTATAAGGAATTTCATGTGGATGGCCTAGAATGAACATGAATGGTGATTCTGATTGTAGTTGGGAGTTCGGTGATTTGAAATTGAAATTATTTGGAGTCTTGATGCAAATATTAAATATTAGGATTTTCTTACTGAAGTAGAAATTATTTATTTAAGAGTTAAGGAGATTTTTGGAGTGGTTTTAAGCTTTAGATTATTTTATTTAATTTGAAAATGTAGTAGAGGCCTTAAAAAATTAATATGTAAATTTTCTATTGTTAGGAAGAAAATTATAGAGCAATGAATATCTGTGAGATTATTTTATAAATCATTTGAAAGATATATTTTATTTACCTCGAATCTTTTGGTTTTGACTGGCTTAAAATGATGAATTTGCTTGATTATGAGTTTTGAAATAGAGATTTGAAGTTTACAAGTTTTACAGTTTACAATTTAGATCTTTGATCTAGAATTGGGGGTTTTTAGTATTGGAAGTCTTATTTTATTCTTAATAAATTTTATTTGATATGAATGGGTTATGTGGATATAAAAAAGAATATTATTAAAATTCAAGGGGTTCGGAGGTTCGAAGATTTTGATTTAAAATCTATTATTTGATTTATTTGAATATACAGAAAGGGATTAAAATATTAAAAACTCCTCGAAATTAAAGATTTGAATTTGGGCCTCTAATTCAAGTTTTAGTGTCTTAAATTAGTAGTTCTGATCTAAATGAATTTTTTGGGAGGTGAATGGAGGTTCAAGACAAGAGATTTAAATTATTTGTCACAATTTGGGAGTTAAAAACGAATATTAATTATTCGAATGGTTTTGTTTTGATAGAAATAATTATTTGAAGGTTAGAGGCGAATATTGGAATGTTGGAATTGTCTTATTTAGGTAGAAATTATTTATTTGGGAATTATGAAAATTCTTAGAGAGTTTTAAGATTGAAATTTAATTTATTTAAGTTGAAGAAGATTGAATTAGACGCTTCTTATGTAATAATTATTAATTTTAGAGTTCAGCTCAAAATCTTGATGTGAAGACTTTATTTTAAATCGGAATGAAAATTACTGAATATGAATGAATTATTTTTGAAATTAAAAGTGGGGTACTGAAGGAGATTTTAGAGGTTCAACGATCCTAGGTTAGATTTATTTTGAGATTTGACAAAAATAAGGATCTTTGGGAAAGGTTCTAGTGTAGAATAAAGTAAATATGAGTTTAAGAATATTCAAACCTAGAATCACTTCAATTAATTATAAATAAATTATTAGAGCTTAGAGATTTAGTATTGTGATTGTTAATTGCAGATTAATGACTTTAGAACGTAAAAAAAAATCTCTATGAGGCGAAAGCAAGGGAAATCTGAGAAATTCAGGTGGGTGTGATTTCCTTGCTCTTACGTATTATATAGATTTAAAATGCGAAGCATTTGTTTGAATAGTTTTAGGGCATTAGAATTTGATTAAGAAATTGATTGAACTTGTTTGATGTGCTAGAATGATGTGCATGTATAATGGTGTGATTGAATGATGACTCTTTCATTTCATGCATAAATAGAGGAAATGCATTACATAGCTTTAGTTATTCACCTGACTATCATGTAGATTGCATTTCATAACATTTATTATTTATTCAGATTGTTATTGCATTATATGCATAATTTAAGAAATTATCTATTGGATTATGAAAATGCTTGAGTGTAATTGAATTTGTAAATGAAACTAAAATAAGATGATGGTTATTGAGAATCTACGTACCGGTGCGATCGACGAGCTTGAAGTGGATCGAGGTGGTATCTCCTATATGACACGGCTTGAGATCGACGAGCTACAGGGCGGATCGTAGGTATTCTCAACCCCGAGCTGTTTGGGACAGCTAGAAGTCCTTGAGAGATGGTACTCCGTGCTTGCAAGTACACTCCCTCGGATGCTGACTCTGACAGGTAACCGGCCTTGGGCATTACCTGAGATGAGTTTTTGATTCAGATCAAAGGAAATACCGAGAGGCATCTCAACCCTCTTCCAGTCTTAGACTTCGACTAAAACCATATGAATGTTTGAAACGCCTAATATTTGGAAGTATTTGTAATGTTTTGGATTGGGTCTGTATAATGCGTGTGAAGTGTAGGAATGGTCCATTGGGCTGTTGAGTTCACTCCCATTTTATTTTTTAGGTACACCTCGACATAGAGTATCATAACCTATGTCAGAAGACTCTCACTGTTAATTGATAATCTCATGGGGAGATTATTCGAGATAGGAGACTTTGGAGGTTGTATTTTGCTTATTTCTACTGAATTGATTTTCATGTAATTATTTTAGTTTTAAATTCAGTCGATCAGATTATTGAACAATATTATATGTTTAACATCTTCTATTTTAATAAAAGTTTTTAAATTGATTCTGCCATGTAATTTATGATTTGTAATCTTTGATTTAAGTTTATCTTATTTAACTGTGGAAATCCGGTGAATGTATTGAGAAATTATTTTGATCTTTTGTTTAATGCGAAATGTGCTTTGAGATATTTCTCTGAAACTAACTACCTGACTAGAAATTGAAATTGAAGAAAAAGATTTTGACAAAATGAGAATTTCAGTAGCATTCCGATTCTCAACGGGCGACAACCCATAGCACGTAACGGGATGTTTGATTGAGAATCGGGGTGTTACAAATATGGTATCAGAGCCGAGTATTATGATACACTGGGCTAGACTTGAGTTCATTGGAATTGATTTTCACTTAAATAAAGATTTTATCGAGTTTTTATTTTTACTGAACTTGGATTTCATCGGATTTGATTTTTACAAAAAAATTTTATTTTTTCAAATATGATTTTGAAAAGTAGTACAATGGGTAGAAGTCTAGAGGATAGTAAGTGATGCTATCTTACTCGAGTTGAGTGATACGAGTACTGGTAGTTGTCCCTAATAGTTGACTTCTTCTCGGGATAAAGGTCCCGTAAGGTGTGATGTTCTATGACCGGAGAATGTCCTTGATGGTTGACCTTGGTTCTGATGAAAGGTCCTAGAGGGTTGATCGCTACTCAGAAAAAGTCTAAAAACTTGGGACCAATAGTATCACGAGGAATAATTGTCTAAAACTGAATAGAGATTAATATTAGGCGGCTAGAGGTCTAGGTAAGAGTGAGGGGACGCTAGAGTACCTGAGTTACTGGTTACAGGTGTGACTTGAATACTGAGGGATGTCCCAGATAGTTGATCTCTCCTTGAGGAAGGTATCCTTGAAGGTTGATGGCCTTTCTTGGAAGGAGTGCCCCTGATGGTCTATCTTTGAAGAAGTCCTCATATGGTTGGTGCCTTCTTCGGAAAGAGTGCCTTGACGGGTAGACCCTATAGAGGTGTTCTTGAGGGTTGGTGTAATACCCTGAAAACTTTGTATTCAATGAAATAAGAATTTTCATCCTTTCAGTGAAATTTGAAGTACATAACAAATCTAGCCTCATTTTAGGGCCAAATACAGAAAACTCTAAATCCTCATTTAGTGACCCATATGAACCTAAAATGACCCGAAACGAAGTGAGGAGACATGAACTAACAAGTTGGACCACATATCCAAAAATTAGCCCAATTGGCCAAAATTAGGGTTATTGCCCTACAGGGGGAACCAGATTAGGAAAGACCTAAGAATAAGGGTACCTATTGAACTTAGAATGACCCAAAACTTCAGGGGATGGCATGAACTAGCAAAACACACAATATATCCAAAATCAGAACAACTGGCCAAGGTTTGAACCTTCATTTGCCTAATGAATCCAGTAGGTTCCAAATAAGGAAAGTTTCAGAAGAAAATCACCTCAACTAAATTGTACCTTAAAATTTAGGTCTTAACCATGTGATTTCAGAACCATAGGTTATACACTTTAATTCCTTGTGAGTAATGACAAATTTAATTTATTAGATTTCATGTGAACCCATGAAGACATGGTCACCCAAGCATGTGCAAGTCACATGAGTGGAACACCATGATCGGGTGCACCCTCACCCTACCTAAATATCATGAGACGTTTTGCTTGATTCGAACACATGTAAAATGATCTTATACACCACATTTATGATTTAGTACACCACAAGAGGTGTCACCTATTGAAACTCACAAAAGGATGATCTCATGTACACCATGTAGTAATCATGTACTCCAACTGGCCAATTAAGCCAAATCGGCCCACATGTGTGTGCGTGTGTGTGTGAGCTTGCACATGTGACAATCTTTGTTAAGAAGATTCTAGAACATAAAAGATGCTCTTTGATTTCACTATAGCCGTCACCCACGTGTGTAGGAAGCCAAGATAGAAAAAATCTACACAAAGATCTCTTGTACACATGGCGCCAAAAATAAGGAGGATTCTCTTCATGGAAAATGCTACCTATGCTCATGAAAAAATTAGAGACTTTCCTAGAGGATTAGATTCATAAATCAGAGCATGATATGGCGTCTCTCATGCTTTGATAGTGTACACCACTAGCTGGACGTCCCATAGACAAAGGGAAACCTTACCTTATGTGTGTTTGTTTGATGAGCAAGCAAAGGAACAAAAAAAAATGTACAAGACAAGATCTTCTCTATCTAAGGAACGACCAGAATGGATGAGGAAGGATTCTAGAATGATCTCATGCTCTGAATTTAAATTAGATTTAAGCTAAGGAATATT